>BOPN01002000.1:86791-89291 GCA_017312705.2 Penaeus japonicus | reverse complement strand
CCTCCCCTCCTTCTTTCTCTCCTCCTACATCTCTCCCTCCCCCTCCTCCTCCTCCTCCTCCTCCTCCTCTCCCTCCCCCTCCCCCTCCCCTCCTTCTTTCTCTCCTCCAACTCCTACTCCTCCTCCCCCTTCTCCCCTCCTCCTCCTCCTCCCCCTCCTCCCCTCCTCCTCCTCCTCCTCCTCCTCCTCCTCTCCCTCCCCCTCCTCCTCCTCCTCCTCCCCCTCCTCCTCCCCTCCTCCTCCCCCCCCCCCCTCCCCTCTCCCTCCTCTTCCTCCTCCTCCTCCTCTCCCTCCCCTCCCCCTCCTCCTCCTCTCCCTCCTCCTCCTGCTCCTCCTCCTCTCCCTCCCCCCCCACCTCCTCCTCCTCCTCCTCCACCTCCTCCTCCTCCCCATCCTCCTCTCCCTCCTCCTCCCCATCCTCCTCTCCCTCCTCCTCCTCCTCATCCTCCTCTCCCTCCTCCTCCTCCTCCTCTCCCTCCCCCCCCTCCTCCTCCTCCTCCTCCTCCTCCTCCTCCTCCTCCTCCTCCTCCTCCTCCTCCTCCTCCTCCTCCTCCTCCTCCTCCTCCTCCTCCTCCTCCTCCTCCTCCTCCTCTTCCTCCCCCTCCTTCTTTCTCTCCTCCTCCTTCTCCTCCCCCTCCTCCTCCTCCCTCCTCCTCCTCCTCCTCCCTCCCCCTCCTCCTCCTCCTCCTCCTCCTCCCCCTCCTCCTCCTCCTCCTCTTCCTCCCCCAACTCCTTCTTTCTCTGCTCCTCCTACAACTCCTAAAGAGAAAGAACGTGGCTGACTCTCAAGGCGATTATGTTTCCTTGTGAGAGACAATTTATGCGTAATTATCTGTTGCTGGGCCTCGTGTGAGATCAAGGTGCTTGCTGTGCTCACCGGGAAATGCTTGAAGGAAACGCCTATGGTCGCCTTTTTGCTTTTACGTTTTTTTTTCTATCTTTTTTTTCTTTTTTCTTCTTCTTTGCTGTGCGTTTTTTTTTCTTTTTGTTTTACTTCTGCATCTTTTTTTTTCTTTTTTTTTCTTCTTACTCCTCCTTTCTTTTTCTTTTTTCTCCTTCTTCTACTTCTTCTTGTTTCATATTCTCCTTTCTCCCCCCCTCCCCCTCCTCCTCCTATTCTTCTTTTTCTTCTTCATCTTCGTCTTGGGAAATATTGACGTCAGTACTTCCATCTCTTTATCTCCTTGTCTTTTCTCGTTTCTTTTCTCCTCCTTCCTCTCTTCCTTTTATTTGGACTTTTCCTTCGTCTCATTCTAGTTCTTTTTGGTCTTGGTCTTGTTCTTATCATTGTTGGTGTTGAGAATCATAATACTGGTGGTAGTGATGATGATGATGATGGTGTGGTGGTGGTGATGATGATGATGATGGTAGTGGTGATGGTGATGATGATGGTAGTGGTGATGGTGATGATGATGGTAGTGGTGATGGTGATGATGATGGTAGTGGTGATGGTGATGATGATGGTAGTGGTGATGGTGATGATGGTGATGATGATGGCGATGATTGAAGACGATGATGATGTTAATAATATCCTTCTTCCTCCATAATCATCATGAGTAGCAGACATATTGTTATTTCTATAACTCTCTTTGTCTCTCTCTGTCTCTCCTCCATCCTCTCTCTCTCTCTCTCTTTCTATCTCTGAGTGTCTTTCTCTCTCTTAATCTCTCTCTCTCTCTCTCTCTCTCTCTCTCTCTCTCTCTCTCTCTCTCTCTCTCTCTCTCCTCTTCTTTTCTTTCCCTGCCTTTTTCTTCTCTCTTTCTCTCCTCTCTCTCTCTCTCTCTCTCTTCCTCCTCTCTCCCTTCCTCCTCTCTCTCTCTCTATCTCTCTCTCTCTCTCTCTCTCTCTCTCTCTCTCTCTCTCTCTCTCTCTCTCTCTCTCTTTCTCCCTGGTTCCCTTTCTCCATTCATTATTACCGGAAGCATAATACCAAAGGGCCCTCGATGAAAGGCCTTCGCGGTGCGCCCTGTATTGCCTTTGTACTTTGTGTGCGTTCACAGCAGCCTGTTCGCAGCGCCAAAGGGAGGCAGCGTGCACAAGCTGCAAAGATAATCTGCTTCGTAATCCTTGTCCGGACAATTTAGTCATGCATTCGCCTTGAATCCCGGAGATTCATCATTGGAAATCCTGATTGTTTAGGAAATATGATAACAAACTTCAACGCCGCTTACATCGTCGCCGGGGGGGAGGGGGGGAGATGTCGTAACAAGGATCTTCTGCTTTCTTGGTTGTAGTGTTATGGATGGAGGTCAAAGTGCGTGGATGTTGATATTTGATTGCGTCATTGCAGCAGGAGACGTTTGGCAATGTATGATGATGCACGCTTAATCATCCGTTGCGGGAGATTCCTGCAGTGGAATAATATTTGATAGAGCTAGGAAGGTTTATTTGCCCGGAGTGGTACTGGCGTTTTTTTTTCGCTCCCTTTTTAGCACGGAATTATGAATTCCATTTTGCAATATAAACTTCATATTCATGAGGAAATTCCTATGTACATTAG
>BOPN01002000.1:51791-54291 GCA_017312705.2 Penaeus japonicus | reverse complement strand
TCCTTCTCTTTCCCCCTTCACCTCCTCTCAAACCCATCCCCTCCCCACCCTATCAATCGCGAAGAAAATGATAATAATAATCGCAAAAACAGGAAGAAGAAGAAGAAAAAAAAGAACATTAGAGAAAATAAGAGGAAAGGCCGCTCCCTCCATTGTTTTGGCCGAGACCTGACACTCTCCCGAAGAAACTAATAACGCTGACCGAAAAGAGATGACACCGGACGATACAAAATGGAAAGAAAATACCAAGCCGGCCACTCTAGCTCCTGCATGTTGCTTGTCATTTTTTCCCCCCACTCGATCTTGGACATGGGGAGAGGGGGGAGTACAGGGGGTAGGAGGGAAGGGTGGGGGAGGTACAGGGAGATGGCAAGAGAAGGTAGTCGACGAAGTCTGTAAAGGTGATATTGTGTTTCCCACGTGACTTTGTTCCGCCTTTCTCTATTTTCTTCTTCTCTTTTTCTCTCTGTCTCTCTCTTTCTCCTTTTTTTCCAATTCTACGTCGAGTGATTATTACACAATCGCCATACTTCGTATGGACACGTGTATATATAATTCACTTATTAAATGACCTAGACAACCATTTTCAATATATTTGCGCATATTCCTTGATTCACTGACATTCATTCATTAAATTTGCATTCGCTCATCAATCTGTACATTCCCCTGTTTGTTTATGCTGTACATAAATTAGGATTATCTATCTTTGAAAAGATAAATCTTGAGAAAAACATGTTTTTCGATGATATTTCTGTAGATTATTCACAAATCTATATTTTGATGTATTTGCTTATAGATGCTCTGTTGGTCCGTCTTTTTCTCTCTCTCTCTCTCGCTCTCCCTCCCCCCCCCCTCTCTCTCAATATTCTTTGACCTTTGAATGTGCATACACATGATTTATGAATCCATCTGTTCCCATCCATTTTCTTATTTGTCTCATTTATATTCTCTTTCTCTTTCGTTCCAAGGCTATTTTTTCTCTTATGTTCATTATTCCCCTACATTTACTTTTTCGTTCCTATATATTTACTCTTGCGCATCACCCTCTGTGTCATTTAGTTTGCTTTTCCCGTGTCGGTAAATACAAGGGACCATTAGAATGGGATCTGTGTCTGGTTAGATATATGTTTGCAGTGCACACATAAAATATATTTGGTTAATCATTGCCAAATCTATTAGTGTGAAATTGATAACCATTGATATGACAAGTCGTAAGTAATAGTGGACCAAATGATGCCACACATTATATTAAAAAATATTAATTATGTTGGCACATAAAACATCTCTCAACGTACCTTCGTATCAGCATGAACTGTGATAAATACTCACGCACATGAAGCATAAGTAAACATACACTCATATCTACGGAATTACATGAGCACACCCACCTACGGACACACACACACACACACAAACACACACACAAACAAACACACACACACACACACACACACACACACACACACACTCGTATGCGCCACTACGCGTGCTGAAGCAAGCATAAACTTCAGAATACATGGAAGGATCGTGTTTGTACTCTACAAATATCAAACATATCAATGAAAAACTGTGATGTGAGGAGTTAAAAGATAGACAAGCGAGTTAGTAACAAGTGAAAGCATTTATACCAATTAATCATTACTGAATGTACAAATGGTGCAACGTGCAATTGAATATTAGAACGATCTCGCGCTTGGAAGAAAAGACGATAATAGTGCATCGTTCTCCTCCTGAGAGCAACACCATTTACTGCAGAAGTCGGACAAAAGATGTTATAAACAAGTGCCATCAATCAGTGGGACCAATTTTAGGCTCCTGACAGCCAGTTTCTTAATTTCGGCGACGTCAGCACATCTTCTCTCTCTCTCTCTCTCTTTCTCTTCCTCTGTGCGCTATTTTGGCCGAGTCCTAATGAAGCCTGACGGTCTCGGATCTTGAGCTGACGTCTCGCTGAAGGCCTAAGACGCTCAAGAATGTCTCGAGGCCGGACCGAGGAGCGAGCGAGAAGTCCCTTCACGTCCTCCTGAAGGCGGCAGGAAGCTCACGGACGTCGCCAGAAACAAATGGACACTCTGGAGAGGGTCGGACGGCAGGCTGTTGAGAGCGGAGCATTTTTCGAGCAATACGATTTTCTTCTGGTCTAACTTTTAGGAGACACAATAGTTGTTGAAGAGGCTGGACGGCTTGGGGCGTAGCGGGCACGGGTGTGGGAGGGTGGGCGGAGGGGGAGGGGGGGTGGAGGGATGGGGAAAGAGTGGAAAAAAAGGAGAGAGGGAGAAGGAAAGAGAAAGGGGGATATGAAAGGCTGCTTGAGTGTAAGATAAAGGGTGGAGAAATAAACAAAAGGAGAGCGGCAGGAAAGGGGGAAATGATTAAGGAACAAACAAAGAAGAACTGGGAAGTGAATAGAAATCACTTGAAGATTAATAAAATAATCATATCTAAACAGGTCTGTATGATGTCTGTCATACATACATAAACACAAGCAATAAAAGACCTA
>BOPN01002000.1:41791-46791 GCA_017312705.2 Penaeus japonicus | reverse complement strand
CCCCTTCCTCCCTCCCCCCTCCGCCTTCCCTAAGCCTCCCTCTTTTCTTTCTCCGCCGCTTTCCCCTTTCTCATCTCTCCTCGCATTTATCCCTTCCTCTTTTCTTTCTCCTCCTCTCGGCTTCTCTCTCTTCCTCTCTCTCCTTCTCTGTCTGTCTTTCTTTCTCTTGCTCTTTTATGTATGCATCCAAATTGGTGTGTGCGTTAGTGTTGAGTATATTTCTCTCTATCTGTCTCTGCCTCTCTCTCTCTCTCTTTCTTTCTTTCTCTCTTTCTCTCTCTCTCTTTCTCTCTCTCTCTCTATGTATATATATATATATATATATATATATATATATATATATATATATACATACATATACATATATATATATATATATATATATATATATATATATATATATATATATGTATGTGTGTGTGTGTGTATGTATGTATATATATATATATATATATATATATATATATATATATATATATATATATATATATATATATATATGTGTGTGTGTGTGTGTGTGTGTGTGTATATATGTATATATATATATATATATATATATATATATATATATATATATATATATATATATATATATATCCATCTCTTTCTCCTTTTCTAACTCTCCCTCCGGTTTCATGTCATTCTGACCTTTTGTCCTGCCTCACCTCTGTACCATACATTATTTCTGTCTTCCCTTCTCCCCTCTTTCTCGGTGCCAGGGTTACAGCACACACAACTGCATCACCCTGGCTGTTCGCTGTAAACACTAATGGACTGCTGAACTTAAGCGAATTGCTCGATTTTGGTCTTTGCTTCGAAATAGAAATCAGAGAATATAACCTTATCCGTGAGACTGTTGTAAAGCTTTTTGGGACATTTTTTTTTCTCGCGCAGTGCTGGAAGAGTGGACGCTGGACGCTAGTGTTAGAGAAAAGGGGGAAAAATAATTGAAAGCGGAAATTTCTGACAAGAACATGAAAAGGACTGGAAAGGGCTGGTTATTTACTTTTTGATAGGTGAATAACGTTTGAAATTATACATTATTATACTTATGAATATTTTGTTGTTGTAAAGGTGGGTGGAAATGTGTTCATGATGATTATAAGTAAACGTAGAAGTTAAAATGCAAATGCATGAAAAAATAATAGGGAAAGTCTGATAAAGAGAGAGTAATTAAAAGTAAACAAAAGTTAGTAAGTAAATAATGCTAGGAAAGCGGTAAGAGGATGGATTATGTTACCAACATGAGAGGGAAAGATAGGGAGAGCGAGAGAGAGGGAGGGAGAGAAAGAGATAAAGAGAGACGGTAGTGACAGAATAGAGAGATGGACTTGGACGATGAGGGGAGGGAGGAAGGGAGAGCGAGAGAGAGAGAGAAAGAGAGAGAGAGAGAGAGAGAAAGAGAGTCAAATTCAGTTAAAAATCCAAACAGTTTATTCCATAAATAAATACATAAATACATATGTAATTACACTTGAAGAGTAAAGAGGTGTTTTTTTTCAATTTTGTATTGAAATTACAAGGGTTGTTAATGTTTTAAATGTAATCTGGCAACAAGTTCCACCTTTTCGGTCCACGAATTTGCATCTGTCTTGCCCCTGTTTCTGTATTTGATCTTTTTACAAATAGGGAATTTACCTGGCATATTTGGATGCCAACTGTATTCCCTATGGTGGATAGAGTCCATGTATCAACTTGTAGCTAAAGAGACAGGTCGAATTTACTAACATTACCCAGTGCAACTCTTGCAGCCATTTTTTTTTTTTTTTTTTTTTTTTTTTTTTTTTTTTTTTTTTTTTTTGCATTTGGGTATTGTTGGTTGAATCCCAAACATTTAAGCAGTAATTTATAATGCTAAGAGCTAGTGTTTGCACGACCATGATTCAAGTATCCGTAATGATTTGATTTTTCATGTGATTTAGAAATATTAATGTCCCCCATTACTTTCCTGTGTATGTCATCAACGTGTGTGATAGGGTGGCCTTCAAATTCTATGGTTGTGTCGATGGGGATTTTGGCAATGTTCTGTCGACTACCTATGAATATGCATTGAGTTTTATGGGGATTCAATTCAAGACCATTACTTTCAAAATATATTTTAGCTTGTGTAAGAGTGCTTTGTGTATTTCTTATTAATGTATTTAAGTTATTTACTGAGTCATTATGAAGAAACTTGGAATCATCGACGTACTACACTAGAAGGCAGTTATGAGCAATGGTTAATTTATGAAAATTGTAAATAGGATTGGGCCTAAAATAGATCCTTGTGGAACACCAAAATATATTGGTTGTTTCGATGATATGCTTTAATTATTTTTTACAGATTGATTTCTAGTATTTAGATAGTTGCTACCCCCCCAAAAAAAAAAAAAAAAAAGTGATTTACATTGTCAAAAGCTTTGGAAAGATCACATAATGTGAGTAAATTTACCTGATTTTTGTCTATATTATCATAATTTTATCAGTTACCTGTGATAACGCTGTTTCAGTGGATAACCTATTTCTACAGCCATGTTGTGTTTTAGAAAATAGGTTATTGGACTCCAGGAAACTTATTAGTTGATTTGCTACAATTTTCTCAAGAACTTTAGATAGTACAGGGAGTATTGTAATAGGGCGGTAATTATTAACGTCGTCTATATCTCCCGAATTGAAAATTGGTGTTACTAGTCCATGTTTCCAAAGCGACGGAAAAACACCAGTGACCAAGGAAGTGTTAATTATGACCGCCAGATAATGTGCGGTTGCTAGTAGACTATCCTTAATAAAGCGCAAAGCAATACCGTCAGCTCCTACAGCATTTGTTTCGCGAAGGTGTTTTATTACTAGGATAATAGTCTCCACATCAACTGGTAGTGGTCTGAAAATATCTGATGTAGGCATAGCCTGATCTGTATTTTGTCATAATGCAGACGCATTTGTTTGTTCACAAGTTAGTTTTCCTATTTTTGAAAAGGAGCCATTAAAATGCTCTGTGCTTTGTGTAGAATTTGTACGATTATCAGTGTGGTGTTTGTTGCAAGGTACTATTGATTTAATAATTTTCCATGTTTTATCCGAATTGTTTTTAAATTCTATGAATCTGTTTCTGAAATAATTTGTTTTTGCTCTTTGTATTAACTGTTTAACATTTTCATTTTTTATTTTATAATCTGCCTTAAGGTCGGCGTCATTTCTGTTGTTTTTGAGACTATGGTGGGCATTATTTCTGTCTTTATTAGCCCTCTTGATGTTGTCATCTATCCATGGAGCAGAGGACGTCGGACGGTTCGCGTTACATGAGGTGCCAACGCGTCAATACTGCTTTTAATCACTTCCGTAAGGATAGTTACCTTCTTGTCTACATCATCTGTTGACAATATATTTAAGAGCGTCGTCTCTTTAGATCTGATGAGCTCGATGAATAATTGAAGGTTATAATGCTTAAGGTTACGAAATGTTTTGTTATCGGAGGTCGCTTTGGTTTCTTTATATTTAATGTGAGTGTGAGAAGTTTGTTTTAATTTATTTTTCTTTGTTATCTTAGCTAATTTAGCATTAGATTTAGTCAAATCATCATTTAAATCACCTAAGATAAAACGTGGTTTATTTTTCAATGACATTTCTCTAGAGACTTATTCTATGTATTCAAAAGATTCTGAAGTTGCATGAGGATGCCTATAGACAACGCCAATAGTAATGGAAGGAAGCGTGTTGCTCTATACGGTAACCCAGGCATCTACGGCAGTAATATTAACTGCTGTAGGAGACATCATGGTTGATTTCAGGTTATCCCGTACATACATACATTCTCCTCCACGCCCTGCATCGCATCTACAGATATTGAAATTTGGAACGGTTTTGAAATTACTAACCATATCCTGGTGGGGCCATGTTTCACTGATGCACATAATGTCTATGTTTCTCTCCTCAATTAGCATTTTAATTTCGTCAAAGTGCCCGAGGAGAGATTGTGCGTTAATACGTTCTATTTTTGTGACATCCTGCGATCTAGTCACAGGCAATGCTGACGGCGATGCCTGGTCAAATGTTCTGGTCGCTCTTGTACTTGTTTTTATTTAAGAACACTTTCACATTGGCTGGGAAAGCGTCTGAGTTTATGAAAATATCGGGCTTTATGTCCTTTCCCCGTACTGACACTGTAAAACTGGTGTAGTAATCATGGGTCATCTTGGTCTGGTGTGCTTTTACACTTGTGATGTTTTCGAATTGTTCACAAAGGTGATTTTCAATGTCCTCTTCATTTGTGTCTGGATGGCAGCTAGTGATATAGAGGTACACTGTGTCAGGTCGGTCTGTTCCTTTTAGCGACATCGTCGTCTTGGATGGATTGTGCTTGGTTGGTTGTTTCTTGATTGACTCTTGTTTTCTCAGCATAATTATTGATTATGACTGAGTGCCCTGCTGGAGGCGGGGCGGAAGCTCCTTCCACCTGATGCTGAGCTGTTTCCTCCCAGTGGCGGTTGGGGTCGAATTGCTCTTGCTTGTTCTTCTTTTGTTTATTTTTGGAGCTTCGTTTAGGGGATACCTGTGTAGAAGCTTCATGCCTGGTCTTCTTTTGCATACCTGTTTTCGGTCTGACGGAGAGAGAGTTCGTGGTTGACTCATGCTTCGGGGAGGCGGATATGTCTCTTGTGGGGGCGGGGGTCTGCTGGCTGGGAGCGTCGATGGTGGGGCGCGTAGATGGCTCAGCAGAGTTGGGGACCGGCGAGTCAGCAAGGGCACGAGGCGGCTGGCTGACCGTAGGCAGGGGGAGGGAGGATAACGGGTGGGGAGGTCCAGGCAGGGAGAGAGAGGAGGGTATCGGGTGGGAAGGATTGCTGGTCGTGGGTATCGGGGTGGAGGTAGGGGGAGGAGATGCAAACGGAAATGTTTCGTATGCATTCTGCCCATGGGTGGGAGATGGGAGGTTGGGGGAGGGACATATTGCACCTTGCCCTATGATTCTATTTAAAGATGCCTGCTGTTCAGAAAACATTCCGATCAGCAGGTCGATCTTG
>BOPN01002000.1:31791-34291 GCA_017312705.2 Penaeus japonicus | reverse complement strand
ATCTTCCTCTCCTCTCGTCATAACCCCCCCCTAATTTTCCTCCCCTCCCTTCCTCTCCATCCTCTCCCCCCCCCCCCCCGCCCTCTCCGTTCCTGCTTCTTCCCATGATTCACCGCCGGACATTCTGGCAGCAATATCCAAGCGAAATATATGAGTGATGACCAAGTTCAATTGTTGCAAACTTAAACTTCTTGGCAATAACAGAGACGCATGGACCCCTCCTCGTATTTTCACGGGAGCTACTGTTTATCCTCAGCATTTATTAAGGTTATTAACACACATACACACACACACACACACACGCACACACACTAACGAACTAGCACACACACACACACACACAAGTTCAAACATACAAATATTCCTATACGAGGTGGAACTTGTAAGTTATATATATATATATATATATATATATATATATATATATATATATATATATATATATATATATATATATATCTATCTATCTATCTATCTATCTATCTATCTATCTATCTATATATATATATATATATATATATATATATATATATATATATATATATATATATATTTGTGTGTGTGTAATGAGACCGTTGATGACCACAATATAAACATTCTCTTAACTATGATAGAACCGCTCGTAACTCAGTACCATTTCTCTTTCCAGGTAACGATGAAATACCCGCCGCGTTAACGGTGAGCAAGCGGCAGGTGCAAGAATCGTTAACATGATGGCACACCTGCCCTGGGACTGCCTTCTTGTTGGGGATCCACCGTACATCATGTCTCATCATGTCTTAGGCCCTTGAGGTGTTTCGCCCTTTGTTTAAGGGCGGCTTTTAGCTTTCTTTCTTTTTTGGCTTGTGTCTTCTCTGTTTGGTTGTTTGGTTGTTTTTGTTTGGTCGGTTTGTTTATGTTGAAAGTGTGGATTTTTTTTTTTTTTTTTTTTTTTTTTTGTTTGAGTGATTTTTTGCCTGTCTGTTGGATGGGTGTTCTCTCTCTCTCTCTCTCTCTCTCTCTCTCTCTCTCTCTCTCTCTCTCTCTCTCTCTCTCTCTCTCTCTCTCTCTCTCTCTCTCTCTCTCTCTCTCTCTCTCTCCCTCTCTTTTACTATTTCTCTCTCTTATCCCCTCTCTTTCTCACTTTTATCTCTCTCCCTTTCACCAAAACAAACAAACAAACAGACAAAACAGAACAGCGTAATACAAGGATTCTCGAAAACAACACAAACAACAACACAAACAAAGCAAAACAACAACACGAACCAGCAGTCACTCGTCATAAAGAAGGCCGTTAATTGATAGTTACGATTATCATAAATGTTTGAAATGATAATAACACCAATATTGATGACGCAATAATGACAATGGTAACGCCATAACGGACGGCCTAGTTAAAACATCCATTTCCTAAATTATCCCCGTAGTTAACGGCGCTGGGTCCCCCTACCCCTCCCTCCCCCCTCCCCACACAAAACAAAAGTAAAATATGTTTACGTTTATTCATTTCTTTTTCTATCCATTTATTTATTCATCTAGTTTCTTGTGTAAATTTTGTTTTATTTATATCTTCATTTATTTTTCTTTTTATCTGCTTAATCATATATCTATTGATCTATTTACTTATCTAATTATATGTATATATATATGTAATTAGTTATTCATTAAGCTGCTTAATCAATAATTCATATACTGAATTTATTCATTTACTTCCTCATTGCTTTACGTATTCAACTGAATATGTATCTATTCATCTGCCATTCACTTATATACTTATCTATCTACTTACCTATTTATATATTTATCTATCTACTTACCTATTTATATATTTATCTACATACTTACCTATTTATATATTTATCTACCTACTTACCTATTTATATACTTGCCTTTTTATTCATTAATCTACTTGCTCATTTATTCATCTACTGGTCTATTCATTGCTTCACATATTCAACTGTATCTATGTATCTATCAATTTACTATTCACTTATACACTTATCTATCTACTTACCTATTCATATATTTACTTATTCATTGATAAACTTATTTACTTTTTCATACACTTAACTGTCTATTCACTCTCTCACCCTTTTTTGCATTCATTTGAGTACCTATCAATCAACATACCTGTTCCCATATCAAGCTGCCTTGATCAGTGCTCATCTCTTTACACAATTCACATATCGCTTCCATTTTTTATCTTCATCCTCCCTCTGTCAGCGCTGCAAGGGGCGAGCACTTGCACTTTGACCTAAGGGTGACGCTCGCCTGAAAGGGAACGACAGGAAACTCTAATCAAGCTTTCAATCAATGGTACTTGTGGGGCATTTATCAGTGGTAATTTGGCTGCCTTGGTAGGGGGAGCGTAGGGTGTGGAAGGGAGAGGGGCGGGGGGAGAGGGGAGAGGGGAGGGGGAGGGTGAGGAGAGGAGGGAGGGAGGGAGGGGAGAGGGGAGGTGGGAGGGTGAGGAGAGGAGGGAGGGAGGGAGGGAGGGAGGGAGGGGAGAGGGGAGGAGGAA
>BOPN01002000.1:24291-26791 GCA_017312705.2 Penaeus japonicus | reverse complement strand
ACCCACCACCTTACACGTCGGCTTCCCTGAGTTTTCAAGACACATGCGATAAGCACATTTACCTGACGCTTACTAATTGCACTGGCATATGAAGGGCTAATTCAACAAAGTCTTCCGTAACACACTCATAAAACACACACGAGCTCATCACTCAACACCTCCTTACATGTCTCATACATATTCATCTGCCGCGGCGTCTCCTGCGACTGCCTGAAACGCGACGCATGTGAAGCAGACAACGCCATCGCCATCGCCATTCATGAACCTTCACTCTGAAGTAGGGGAGGCCGATAGGGACAGCGGGGTGGGGTGGGGGGTGGGGGGAGGGTAAAGGGAGAAAGAGAGGGAAGAGTGGGAGGGGAAAGAAAGGGGAGGTAGAGAGGGGAAAGGGTAGGTAGAGAAGGAAGAGTGGGAGGGAAAGGGGAGGTAGAGAGGGAAGAGTGGGAGGGGAAAGAAAGGGGAGGTAGAGAGGGAAGAGTAGGAGGGGAAAGGGGAGGTAGAGAGGGAAGAGGGGGAGGGGAAAGGGGAGGGAGAGAGGGAAGAGTAGGAGGGGAAAAGGGAGGTAGAGAGGGAAGAGTGGGAGGGGAAAGGGTAGGTAGAGAAGGAAGAGTGGGAGGGGAAAGGGGAGGTAGAGAGGGAAGAGTGGGAGGGGAAAGAAAGGGGAGGTAGAGAGGGAAGAGTAGGAGGGGAAAAGGGAGGTAGAGAGGGAAGAGTGGGAGGGGAAAGGGGAGGTAGAGAGGGAAGAGTAGAGGGAAAAGGGAGGTAGAGAGGGAAGAGTGGGAGGGGAAAGGGGAGGTAGAGAGGAAGAGTAGGGAGGGGAAAAGGGAGGTAGAGAGGGAAGAGTGGGAGGGGAAAGGGGAGGTAGAGAGGGAAGAGTGGGAGGGGAGGGGAGGGGGAGGAGTGGTGACAGGGAAGAGTGGGAGGGGAGGGGAAAGGGGAGGTAGAGAGGGAAGAGTAGGAGGGGAAAGGGGAGGTAGAGAGGGAAGAGTAGGAGGGGAAAGGGGAGGTAGAGAGGGAAGAGTAGGAGGGGAAAGGGGAGGTAGAGAGGGAAGAGTAGGAGGGGAAAGGGGAGGTAGAGAGGGAAGAGTGGGAGGGGAGGGGAGGGGGAGGAGTGGTGACAGGGAAGAGTGGGAGGGGAAAGGGGAGGTAGAGAGGGAAGAGTGGGAGGGGAAAGGGGAGGTAGAGAGGGAAGAGTGGGAGGGGAAAGGGGAGGTAGAGAGGGAAGAGGTGAGGGGAAAGGGGAGGTAGAGAGGGAAGAGGAGGGGAAAGGGAGGTAGAGAGGGAAGAGTGGGAGGGGGAGGGGAGGGGGAGGAGTGGTGACAGGGAAGAGGGAGGGGAAAGGGGAGGTAGAGAGTGGGAAGAGGAGGAGGGGGAGGTCGAGGAGGGAAGAGTGTGAGGAAAGGGAGGTCGAGAGGGAAGAGTGGGAGGGGGAAAGGGGGAGGTCGAGAGGGAAGAGTGGGGGGGAGGGAGGGGGAGGAGTGGTGACAGGGAAGAGTGGGAGGGGAAAGGGGAGGTAGAGAGGGAAGAGTGGGAGGGGAAAGGGGAGGTAGAGAGGGAAGAGTGGGAGGGGAAAGGGGAGGTCGAGAGGGAAGAGTGGGAGGGGAGGGGGAGGAGTGGTGACAGGGAGAGTGAGGGGGAAGAGGTTGGGACGGGGGAGAGTAGGAGGGAAGGGAAAAAAGGAAGGATAATAGAGAAGAGTGGGAGGGGAAGGGGATGAACAGGAAGAGTGAGAAGGGAAGGGAAGGAAGAGTAACATGGAAGAGTAGGAGGGGAAGGGAGATGATTGAGAAGAGTGTGAGGGGAAGGGGGTGACAGGGAAGAGTGCGAGGGAGTATAAAAGAGAATGGGGAGGGGGGGGGGGGAGGGAGGGTGTGGCATGTTAATAGGAGAGGGTAGAGGAAGGTAATAATCCCCCCTGTGAAGCAATAGCATAGAGTGCAAGGGGTGAGGGAGGGGCGGATGAAAGGGAGGGATGGGATGGGGGGGGGATTTCAATAAGAGGAAAGGAGAGGAAGGGGGAGGGGGGCATGTTAATAGGAGGGGCGGTAGGGAAGCATGTCAACGGGGGGGGGGGGGGGGGGGGTCGTTTCCCTTTGAAAGGTCGCGGTGCATAGTGCAAAAGCAAGAGGGAATTGAAGTGGGGTGATCTGAGATACATTAACGTGTTCTCAGGTTGACCGAACTGAGCTTTTGGTCACTGAGCTAAGGCCACTTAGATTCCATCCGTGGCGCGTGGGTGGCGGGAAGGGAATGAGGCGGGGGTGGGATGGGGTGGGGGTGGGGGTGGGGGTGAGAGAGGGAAAGAGAGAGAGAGAGAGAGAGAGAGAGAGAGAGAGAGAGAGAGAGAGAGAGAGAGAGAGAGAGAGAGAGAGAGAGAGAGAGAGAGAGAGAGAAAGAGAAAGAAAAAAAGAGAGAGGGGAGAGAGGGAGAGAGAGAGAAAGAGAAAGAGAAAGAAAGAAAGAGAGAGGAGAGAGAGAGATAGAGAGAGAGAGAGATAGAT
>BOPN01002000.1:16791-19291 GCA_017312705.2 Penaeus japonicus | reverse complement strand
CTAACTACGCTGGTTACTATGGCGGAACGAAGGGTTTAAGCGAGCGGTGAGAGTCCGCCCAGTGATTTTAATAATAATGAGAGCAGTGGCCATGAATATATGTGTTGTTGTTCATGTTGCGTTGTTTTTGCTTCTGATGATGAAGCTGTTGTTGACGTTGTTGTTGTTAATGATGATGACTATGATGATGGTAATGGTGATGATGATGATGATGGTAATGAGGATGAGGACGGTGATGGTGATGGTAATGATGGTAATGATGATAATGATGATGATGGTGATGGTGATGATGACAACAGTAATGATGACGCAGACTCCTACACCAGACGTCTAAATACCGCCAGGTCTTCTTTAATCAAACGTAGAAGTGAGCACCAATTTCTCCTTAAGGTAATACTTGATTCACAATGCCTTTCCAAGTATATAATCACCGAATTCATCCTATTGTCACGTTCTCCTTTTTCCTTCTTCCACCCCTTTTTAAGCGCGTGTCTGCCTGGTTCCCTTTCGGAGGAAAAATAATTATCAAAATTACATTTTAAAGGGCTTACACAATTGGCATTACGGGGCCAATTGTCTCCAGCTATCATTATAAAGGATCATTAGTGAGCAATGCACACAATAATGGTATTGTTCGGCCATGTGATGAAGTAGCGTGCAACATCGTCCTGTAATAATGAGCGACTAAAAAGGATTTACCTCGTGTTCCTTTCTTGGTTGTTTGTGCGGTTAGTTAGGGCTGTTTGTCTTTTTTCTCTCTCTTTCTCTCTCTCTCTTGTCTTTTTTTCTCTCTCTTTCTCTCTCTCTCTTGTCTTTTTTTCTCTCTCTTTCTCTCTCTCTCTTGTCTTCTTTTTTTCTCTCTCTCTCTCTCTTGTCTTTTTTTTCTCTCTCTCTTGTTTTTTTTCTCTCTCTTTCTCTCTCTCTCTTGTCTTTTTTTCTCTCTTTCTCTCTCCCTCTTGTTTTTTTTCCTCTCTCCCTTTCTCTTTCTTTCTGCCTCTGTCGCTGTCTGTCTGTCTCGGTCTCTCTCGGTCTCTTTCTCTTTCTCTTTCTCCTCTCTCTCTCTTCTTTCATTCTTTATATTTCTTTTTGTCTCTATCTGTGTCTCTGTCTCTCTCCCTCTCTCTGTCTATATCAAGCTTTCTCTCTTTCTCTCTCTCTCTCTCTTTCTTTCTCTCTCTCTCTCTCTCTTGCTCATGCCTTAAACTTGTTTCCTTATATCCGATCTTCTCTCACTTCTTGGCTTCTTTTATATATATGTTCCTTTACTTCTCATGATATGCCCATCAAGCCTCTCATCATGCCCCCACTCTCTCTCATCACCCATATGCCCCCCCCCCCCCCCCACCATACGCCACACGCCAACTTGTTCCCCTGCAGCAGGAAGGGCATCCGGCCTCACCAAAGAACAACAATTGGTGCCACATACATCATGAAGGATTTATGAATATTCCGCATCGGCGACCCTACTTAGATGGATTTATGGAGGAAGAGGAGGAGGAGAAAGAGGAGGAGACAGTGGGGGAGAAAAGAGGAGGAGAAAGTGGGGGGAAAAGGAAGGAGGAGAAAGTGGGGAAAAAAAGAAGAGGGGAGGAAAAAGAAGTGGATGAAAAAGGATAAGAATAAGAATAAGAGGAAGTTAACGATATGGATTTCATATGTACTCTCTGTCCTTCTCGCGTTACATAGCAACTTAATTTCTATATTTCTTCTTACGGAGTTTTTCTTGTATTTTTCTTTCTTCTTTGTCTTTCCTTTCCTACCACCTTCGTACATGTTGCAATTCTCCTTTCATCATGCACCCCCCCCCACCTTTTTGTTTTTTTAGTATACTCCTTATCTTTTGCGTTTGCTTCTTTACTCTCTGGCCGTTTCTTTTATATATTTTTCTTACATTTCACCTGTCTCTCTCTGTTCATCCTTCTCTCATTCTCTTGTTATGCCCCGCCTTCTTGTTACTATATCCAATCTCTTTTCGAGCCCTATCTTCCTGTCACTATATCTGATCTTTACTTTAGCCCCGCCCTCCTTTCACAACACTTCAAACATTTATTTTGATGTAATGCTCTCCTTTCACAATATCCTCTCTATTTCTTGCTATCATTTCACTATATCCTATCTATCTATTGCTATTCATTATATCGCATTTATTTATTCTGATTCCACGGCCTCCTTTCACGATGATTCGTCTATTTATTTCACAATATTCCATATATTTATTGGTAGTCCCTCAAATTTTCTTCGTTAGATCCCATTCCTGTCTCTATATGCCCATATGCCCCGCCCTTTTTTCGAAACATTCGGGGTATTTGGTGTTATGACCCCCACCCCCTGCACTTTATTTCTACTGCCTGCTCACGCGTCAGCCTGGCTCTTCCTATTCTACAATACCCCCCCCCCCCTCTCTCTCTCTCTCTCTCGCTTTCTCTCTTTCTTTCTTTCTTTCTTCTCTTTCTTCCCTTTCTTTTCTTCGCTCTCTCTCTCTCTCTCTCTCTCTCTCTTT
>BOPN01002000.1:2878-10378 GCA_017312705.2 Penaeus japonicus | reverse complement strand
CTGAGCATGACCTCCGTGTCCTAACCCTGATGTAACACTCGAACTTGAACAGCACAGTCAGTATAGTCGACAGGCACTTCTATGGCTAGTCCTTAACGACCTATGGGGACAGATCCACGACGCGTAAACTGTAAGCAGAGTCTCCCTTTCGCCATGTTCAAAATAATTCGTAGTTCACCCACACCGGAGGATGATTACACTCTTCATCCTCCTTTCTCGTCTCTATGCGTAAAGAAAGAAAGAAGGATAGACGGGAAAGTGATAAAGAGGTGCGTACGAGCAATAAAGATCACAAGTAAACATAACAGCGACATAATTACCTTGATTTATAGTCAACATTTACCGTCTGGGACTCATCCTTATCGGGAAACCTTACCTCCCCTTCCACACGCAGGCGGTGTCCTCGTCGACCTCCATAGCTCTCTCGCTATTATCGTCCCCTTTGCTATTTCCCTCTCCGTTGACATTCACAAATATGGTTACCTTTTTCAATTCATTTATTCATTTGTTTCACTTTTTCTTAGCCCCACAATCGATTTAATTTGTAATATCAAAAGCAATAGTAGTTCTGCAATGCGCCTAATCACACACTCCCCACGTGTTCTCTTAGTAACCAGTCGCAGTTGCAAGCTATAACATCCGTAACAGGTCTTTGTGCCTCACGATGTTTACTAACCTATCTTCTTGATCGTATCTGGCTGCTCTATAACTGATAACGGACTTTCATCTCTCTAACCACGCTCTTTGTTGATTCTCTTTATAGAGAACCCAAAATAAGGAAAGAAAAACTTTAGGACTTTCCGTAAACCATCCATTTTTTAAAACAAATTTCACCCCCTTCCTATGCATACAAATCAGTGCTCGAGTTCTCCGCGCAAACTCTCTCACTGGACCGATTTGTTCCGTCGACCAATTGACATTCTGAACCCTCTCGTCTATTTACTTTCTTGAGTCCCATACATCAGGTTCTATCCTCTCGTCCCTCCCATTCATGTCCGATACAGGGTTTCCTCAACAGGCTATTCTTACAAATGACCTTTTCGTTCGTTCGTTCGTTCGCTTACTGAATATACCATTCTCTTCGTTTCTCTTTGAAATCCTAATTCAGCAGCACCTTCCTTCGTCCTCGTTTATACGGCATTTCCGTGTCCTTTATGCCTTTAGTGTCCTCTATTCCTTTCGCAATAGCATTAGGTCTCAGCAATGCTACGTCTCTCTCTCTCTCTCTCTCTCTCTCTCTCTCTCTCTCTCTCTCTCTCTCTCTCTCTCTCTCTCTCTCTCTCTCTCTCTCTCTCTCTCTCTCTCTCTCTCTCTCGTCTGTGATCACACACGGTCCTTCATGGTCATCAACGAGACAGGAATCAGCACAAGCGAGTCCATTTCCCCCTTGGCCAGTCAGCGGCGATAGAGGGAGTAGCTGGGGGTGGGGGTAAGGGGGACCAGCGTGGGCGGGGGGGGGGGGGCAGGTTGGTCTATCACAGGTCTGTCCAACAAATGTGTCTTTATCAGCATGGCCCACTTTGCTGGTGTTCCCTCAGGGTTTGTTGTGCCAGGTCTCTTTTACAGAGAACTCTGCTTTGCTTTGGGATTGGGTTGCCAATGATTCGTTAGAGGAATCACGGCCTTTGCTGTTCTATTTGTTTATCAAAGGGTCTATTCTGCCCATTTGCTGCTATTCTTATTGAGGCCAGGCTAATTGAAGAGTTTTTTGACGCTGCATTTTTGCTATACGCTCTATCAAACATTTTTCTCATTTATATGAAGTACAGATGTAAAGATCTCCGTTTCAAAACATTGAACTTAACCCGTTGTAGCGTGCTTATTGCTGCGTGCTCACAGCAAATGCAAGCTTTTGACTTTGACATATCTCTTCCACTTACAAAGAGATCACAACCTTTTGTCTGCATTAGCTCGGACTGACAGGTGAGCTGCATCGAAACAGCTCATGTAACGGTTCACTGAACGTTGTTAGCTGACCTCTGCCACGCGTATGCCACAAGTCGATGGCATATATTACAGTCAGATGGGATATGTCACTGCTATGTGGGGTGTGACGCTGTTACGGGAGAGCATGCCTGACGTTAGATAGCTTACGCTTTTGAGACCAGAGTGCGTCGCATCCGAAACGGGTTTATGTAATTGGAGAGAATTCATCACAGTTACAAGATTAAACACAGTATATCCCCGACCCGTTATGACCCGAATCAACAGATCTACAAAAGGGCGTCGACTAATCCTAGCTGTTCCGTTAACCAGACGAACAGCGTCTGGATCTTTCCCAGGGAAGGTAAAGGAAAAGAGGGTTCTTAGACAATAAAAACTGCTCGCGGTTAGTTCAGAAATAATCTTGCTTTTTCATTCTCCTTGTGAAGTTTAGTTTTCTATGGAGTTCTCACGCTAAGCGAAGTCGAAGTCATAAAAGCAAATAAAGCTGTCAAACAGCGACAGAACTTTGATTAAAAGCTTGCGGATGTGGATGGGGGGGGGGGGGCTGGGACCATCTCGCTCTACATGATGTCTTGCTGCAAGGCAACGTAAATGCAACACAGCAATTGTCAAAGGGAAAATAGGTACAAAAATAACTTCCTACATCAAGTCTTGACGAAATCATCAAGATATTACGATTGACGTATGTCGTGGTAATTATTATTGTAAACCTTTCTTCTTCCTTTTTTCATTGCGGTGACATTATTTTTTTTCTGTTATCTACACCTCATAGTCACTTTCTCTCATCTTCTCTCCATCTTACCTCCCTCATCATTTTATCTCCCTCTCTCCTAACTCATCGACTCTCCCTTCACTCTAAACTATCTCCCTCCTACTCCCTCCTCTGCATTTGCCCTCATTCCAGTCTTCCTTTCTCGTTCTATTTTCTCCTCCATCCTCCACTATCCCTTCCCCATCCTTTCCTTTCTCTCCCCTCTTCTTCCTCCAAGACTCTCCTCCCCACATCTTCCCCCTTTCTTTTTCTCCCTCTCTCTTTTCCTATCCCCCTCATCTCCCTTCATCCGGCGTCTTTTCTTTCCCATCCTCCTCTTTCACCTTTCCTCCTACATCCCCATTTATCCACTCTCCCTTTCTCCTCTTTCTTCCTTCTCCATCCCTTTTCCCACAGTTTCCTGCCACTCTTATCCGCCACGCTATTTCACCCTTTATTGTTTTTCTCTTTCGTCGCCTCTCCCCATTTTTCTCTCTCTCTTCCTTTCTTCTGTCCTATCTCGCTCTTCCTCTTTGCCCCTCCTTCCCATCTTCCCCTTCCATACTCTTCTTCCTCTTTCCTCCTCCTCCTCCCCAACTTACCTCTCCTGCTCTTTCCCTCTCGTGGTCATCTTCCCCTTCTATTTCCCTCTCCTTCCCCATCTTCACCTCCCTATTTCCCTCTCCTCCCGCATTCTCCTCTACCCCTTTTCTCCTCCCCTTCCCCCTCTTTCTCTTTCTCCCCCCTCCCCTCCCCTCTCCCCTCTTCCTCGTTCTCCCCTTCCCACTCTTTCTCATTCTACCCTCACCCCTCCCTCTCTTCCTCTTTCTCCCCCCTCTCCTCCCCCTCTTCCTCTTTCTTCCCTCTCACCTTCCCCCTCTTCCTCATTTTCCCCCGTCCCCTTCGCCCCTTCCCTCCCCCTTCTTCCTCTTTATCCCCCCTCCCCTCCCCCTTCTTCTTCTTCCCCCCCCCTCCCCTCCACCTTCTTCCCCTTCCTCCCCCCTCCCCTCCCCCTTCTTCCTCTCTCTCCCCCCTCCCCTCCACCTTCTTCCTCTTTCTCCCCCCATACTTCTCCCCTCTTCCTCTTCCTCCCATCTCCCCATCCCCCTCCCCCCTCCCCTCCCCCTTCTCCCTCTTCCTCCCCTCCCCCTTCTCCCTCTTCCTCCATCTCCCCCTCCCCCTCCCCTCCCCCATCTTCCTCATTCTCCCCCCTCCCTTCCCCCTTCTCCCTCTTCCTCCCATCTCCCCATCCCCCTCCCCTTCCCCCTCTTCCTCATTCTACCCCCCTCCCCTCCCCCCTCCCCAGGCCCAGCAACAGACCTCGAGTGAGGTTGGC
Source organism: Penaeus japonicus (assembly GCA_017312705.2). Taxonomy (NCBI): domain Eukaryota; kingdom Metazoa; phylum Arthropoda; class Malacostraca; order Decapoda; family Penaeidae; genus Penaeus; species Penaeus japonicus. Next base: position 6,344 of record BOPN01002000.1, on the reverse strand, counting down.
TCTGCAGCATAAGCCGTAAGGTAGATATATGAAGACTGATACACAGCGGCAGCGGTCAGTCGCGAGCGAGTTCATTAAGCTGAGGTGATTCATTGTGGCTGTCGAGTGTGCTGCAGTGTGCCACAGTAGCAATGCTCCCTCAGCGCCGCCCACGTTCTTAACGAGTAAGCTCCGTTTCGACAAATTCGCTAACCGGTGGCCATAAATGGTTCCTCTTTCTCGTGTGCAATAGACTGTTAAGAGAAAGAGAGAGAAAGAGAGGGAGAGAGAGAGAGAGAGAGAGAGAGAGAGAGAGAGAGAAAGAGAGAGAGAGAGAGAGAGAGAGAGAGAGAGAGAGAGAGAGAGAGAGAGAGAGAGAGAGAGAGAGAGAGAGAGAGAGAGAGAGAGAGAGAGAGAGAGAGAGAGAGAGAGAGAGAGAAAGAATGAGAGAGAGAGAGAGATAGGGAGTAAGTGACAGAGAGACAGAGAGGGACGGAGAGAGAGAAACAGATGGAAGGAGAGAGAGTGATAGAGAGAGAGAAAGAAGGAGAGAGAGAGAGAGAAAGAAAGAAGGAAAGAGAGAGAGAGGGAAGAGGGTGAATGTTGAGTGTGCTGTATAATTATTCACACCTTTTCAGATAAACGAAATACGAGTGCATCCTACATAAACGAGAGTTAACCCCTTTAAGACCATACGTCAAATATAAAACACAACACCATTTCGCGTCCCAAAAGTCATTAAAAAACAAAACTTATTCTCCCTAGGAAATAAATGATAGGAAACCGCCATCCCAGTCCCCGGCCCGATATGTGCATGTTCGTGGCCGAGTCCTATGCAGATACAGAAACACCTGGAGGCTCCCTGCATCTCATTAAGCTAAGCACCTGCGGTTGCGACATGGGCAGCTCACTCAGCGGGCATCAGCAACATCGAACGGAGACGTTTTCGTTCATAACGGCGGCAGGGGAGGTGTTGTCGGCCGGCCAGCCTGCCCGTGTCAATAGGAATTTTGCCGCAGTTCATTCTGGTCAGCGCTTAATTGGAGATTAAAGATTTAGGGCGAGTTTATTGCTCCACTTGACGTTGCCTTCTGAGCTATATGCATGCATGCATACATGCATACATATATACATACATACATACATACATACATACATATATATATATATATATATATACATATATACATATTTATGTATATACATATATATACATATATATATATATATATATATATATATATATATATATATATATATATATATATATATATATATATATATATATATATATATATATATATGTATATATATATATGTATGTATGTATGTATGTATGTATGTATGTATGTATGTATCTATCTATCTATCTATCTATCTATCTATCTATCTATCTATATATATATATATATATATATATATATATATATATATATATGTGTGTGTGTGTGTGTGTGTGTGTGTGTGTGTGTGTGTGTGTGTGTGTGTGTGTGTGTGTGTGTGTGTGTTTATATGTATATATATACATATATGTATATATATATATATATATATATATATATACATATATATGTATATATATATACACACATATATATATACACTCATATATATATATATATGTGTGTGTGTGTGCACAGAGAGAAAAACAACAACAACAAAACCCTGTGTAAACGCCTTCCAGCAGAGAACATGCAACAGTATTAGCACAGCGCGAGATGTCGAGTCAGTCACAGGGTTATAGTTCCCCACATTACTTTATGAAATCAAAGTCGTGCAATTCTTCAATACTAGTTGCGTAATTGTAAATGTCAAATGTCAAACCTCGTGACTCGGAATTCCTAACATTTAACCACTTGCTTCGTAAAATCAAAGAATAATTGTCTGATTATTTTCAATGACCCTTTTTGAGTTCTTCGTAAAATTCACCCCTTGTTTGCAAATGCCAATGGTTTGCAACATGTTTAGCCCATTAGTTGAAGAAACTATTTGCTTAAAAAGTTTATGGCAATTCTTTCCACAGAAAGATCTTCTGGAACTAATGCAAATAATAATAATGATAATGATAATGGTGATGGTGATGTGATAAAGATGATGATGAAGATGACGATGACGATGATGATGATGATAAGATGAGGAGGAAATAATGAGGATGATAAGGATAGAGATAATGATATTGATGACAATTATAATGATAATGATAATGATCGTGATTATGATGATGGTGAATACGATGAAGATTCAGATGATGGGGGTAGCAATTACCATGGAATATGAGAGGGGGAGGGGGATGGGGGGGAGTGGAGGATAGGAGAAGAATGGGCTAGGAGGTGGAGGAGGGGGTGGGGAGAATGGGAGAGAACAGAAGTAAAGACGATGGGGGAAAAAGAGGAAGGAAGAGCAGAATAACAGAAGAAATGGGGAAGGACGAAGCCAAAGGATGAGACTGAACAGGAGCAGGGAAGGATGTGAGAGGGAGGAAGGGGGGGGGGGGCCAAGGACTCTTAAATTCCGTAGTCGGACGCGACCCTCGAGTTTGTTACGACACAGAGTTCGACGCCAGCCATTAAAACGTCGCAATAAAAGAGCGTGTTAAAAAACTCGAAGTGGCCCCAACAATGTAGGCGGACTCGTAAGAAGGGTTTATCGGCATGTCTCCGATGCTGCTGCGACTCCTTCAGGAGGCGAGCGCTCAAAGACGTGTTTTAAGACAGAAGGGGATGGGGCGGCGGGCGTCAGAAGGCCGAGGGGTGGGGGGGGGAGGGGAGGGGGGGAGGGCAGGGGGTAGGGGCGAGGACCTCTCTTTGTTTGAGGGATGGGAGAACAGAAGGAGGAGGAGGAGGAGCCGGAGGAAGAAACGGGATAAGAGGAGGAGGAGGAGGAGCAGGAGGAGGAAACGGGAGAAGAAGAGGAGGAGGTGGAAACGGGAGAAGGAACGGGATAAGAGGAGGAGGAGGAGCAGGAGGAAGAAACGGGAAAAGAGGAGGAGGAGGAGGTGTAGGATGAAGAAACGGGAGAAGGGGAGGAGGAGGAGGAGCAGGAGGAAGAAACAAGATAAGAGGAGGAGGAGGAGGAGCAGGAGGAAGAAACAGGATAAGAGGGGGAGGAAGACGAGCAGGAGGAAGAAACGGGAGAAGAGGAGGAGAAAGAGGAGGAGGAAGAAGAAGAACAGCTTGGGAACTTTTGAAGGGTGAGGAATGGGGGGCGGTCACCATCAAGATCCGTCCAAATGACATTGTTAGGAGAGAAAAATGACAGACAAACTTCGGATGCGATATTTTTTCTTTAGTCTACAAGGGGGTAAAGGTGACCAACGCTTGAATAGGGAGTTTGAGGTTTCCATGATTTTTCCGCTTGTGAACCCAGGCAAACACACACACGCAATTTATAGAAAATAAATATATATGCATACATATATATATACATATATATATATATATATATACATATACATATATATATGCATATATATACATATACATATATT
>BOPN01001999.1:216982-224482 GCA_017312705.2 Penaeus japonicus | reverse complement strand
TCTCTCTCTCTCTCTCTCTCTCTCTCTCTCTCTCTCTCTCTCTCTCTCTCTCTCTCTCTCTCTCTCTCTCTCTCTCTCTCTCTCTCTCTCTCTCTCTCTCTCTCTCTCTCTCTCTCTCTCTCTCTCTCTCTCTCTCTCTCTCTCTCTCTCTCTCTCTCTGTTTAACTCTCTCTCTCTCCCTCTTTCTCTCTTTCTGTTTAACTCTCTCTCTCTCATTTTCTCTTTTTCTGTTTCACTTACTCTCTCTCTCTCTCTCTTTCGGCCTGTTTGTCTGTCTATTGCCTGTCCATCTATCTGTCTGTCTTTCTCTCTCTCTCTCTCTCTCTCTCTCTCTCTCTCTCTCTCTCTCTCTCTCTCTCTCTCTCTCTCTCTCTCTCTCTCTCTCTCTCTCTCTCTCTCTCTTTCTTCCTTTCTCTCCCTCGTTCTTTCCCCCCCTCTCTCTCTCTTTTAAATATTTTTTTTAAAAATATACCAATTGCTAAACCGAAATAGGGATTCTTATCATAATCACATTAAAACGGTAATCTCATCTTCCTTATCAAACACTATATCTCCCTTCATTTTTATCGTGTCTAGATCAATAATCATCACCATTAATCTTGTTTTTATTATCAACATCTGAAATCTTTGGAAGGAGGCAGTGAGAGAGAGAGAGAGAGAGAGAGAGAGAGAGAGAGAGAGAGAGAGAGAGAGAGAGAGAGAGAGAGAGAGAGCTCTCTCTCTCTCTCTCTCTCTCTCTCTTTCTCTCTCTCTCTCTCTCTCACACACACACACACACACAACACACATACACACACACACACACACACAACACACACACACACTCACACGTACACACACAGAGGGAAAAGGGCGACGTTAGTGGCGCCATCTATCGACAAGAAGAATCAAGGAAAAGTCAACACATTTAAGCATCATTCTAAATCCTATGCAAAATGCAATCAAGTTTCCCTCCCTTTCACGGGTGGGCGAGACTCGGGAACCGACATGAGCAGCAACAAGACGACGCTCGTGTTGACATGGGCGTTGACACCAGTCCAACGCCCTTGTTGTGTAAATCATGTCAGTGGGTGGCAGGGACATGACGCCCACGACCGCCCGCCCGCCCCGCCCGCGACAAAACTCACAGACACCATAAACAAACGAAGTGTGTTTGGGCGAAGTGTGTGGGCTTGTTGGTGCTTGTGGTGCTTTTGGCGCCCGCGGAGGAGGAGGAGGAGGGGGTAAGGAGGAGGGGGGGGGAAAGGAGGAGGAGGAGGGGAGGAGAAGGAGGAGGGGGAAAGGAGGAGGAGGAGGGGGAGGGAGGAGGAGGAGGAGGAGGAGGGGGGAAAGGAGAAGGAGGAGGGGGAAAGGAGGAGGAGGAGGGGGAGGGAGGAGGAGGAGGAGGAGGAGGAGGAGGGGAGGAGGAGGAGGAGGAGGGGGGGGGGAGGGATATGCATCAGGCTTTGCTCCCTCTCGTGTTATTTTGCCTTGGGTATAATTGGCTAATGAAATCTTCCCTTTCGGTTCCCCTTTTCTCGTCCCCTTTCCTTCCCTAGCCATCTGCGTCACCTGCCCCTTCGCTATTTCCCTCTGTTGCCTACCCCTTCTTCTTTATCCCTCTGTGTCGCTTACCCCTTCTTCTTTATCCCTCTGTGTCGCTTACCCCTTCTTCTTTATCCCTATGTGTCGCCTACCCCTTCTTCTCTATCCCTCTGTGTTCCCTAACCCTTCCCTATGCCTCTATGTTGCCTACCCCTTCTTTATCCCTCCGTGTCGCTTACCCCTTCTTCTTTATCCCTCTGTGTCGCTTACCCCTTCTTCTTTATCCCTCCGTGTCGCTTACCCCTTCTTCTTTATCCCTCTGTGTCGTCTACCCCTTCTTCTTTATCCCTCTGTGTCGCTTACCCCTTCTTCTTTATCCCTCTGTGTCGCTTACCCCTTCTTCTTTATCCCTCCGTGTCCCCTACCCCTTCTTCTTTATCCCTCTGTGTCGCTTACCCCTTCTTCTTTATCCCTCTGTGTCGCTTACCCCTTCTTCTTTATCCCTCTTTGTCGCTTACCCCTTCTTCTTTATCCCTCTGTGTCGCTTACCCCTTCTTCTTTATCCCTCTGTGTCGCCTACCCTTCTTCTTTATCCCTCTGTGTCCCCTACCCCTTCTTCTTTATCCCTCTGTGTCGCCTACCCCTTCTTTATCCCTCTGTGTCCCCTACCCCTTCTTCTTTATCCCTCCGTGTCCCCTACCCCTTCTTTATCCCTCTGTGTCGCCTACCTCTTCTTTATCCCTCCGTATTCTCTTGTCACTTGCCCTTCCCTCTTACCTCCTACATACGACCCCTCGCCTCTTCCCTCCCCTTAATCCCTCTTTGTCTGTCTTTTTAGTAATCTTTCTCTCATCCTTTTTACCGTTTCCCTTTCCTCTTACCCCCTTCCCTTCTCTCCCCTCTCAACGCTATCACCCTTTCCTATACTATCTATCCCTTTCCTTATACGTCCCGAGTTCTATTATTATCCTTCTCTTCCTATTCTCTTTCAGCCTCTTTCCCACTCCATCTCCCTATCTACCCCTCCTCCTTCCTCCGTACCCCCCCCCCCCCCATCCAATTTATCTCTCTATCCCATCCATCCCCCTCACCCTCTTCTTTATCCCTCTGTGTCGCTTACCCCTTCTTCTTTATCCCTCTTTGTCGCTTACCCCTTCTTCTTTATCCCTCTGTGTCTTACCCTTCTTCTTTATCCCTCGCTGATAAACACCCCTTCTTCTGTCCCACTACCTTCTTCACCCCTTCTTCTTTATCCTCTGTATTAACCTGCCCCTTCTTTGTCTCTGTCCCCCCTACCCCTTCTTCTTTATCCCTCTGTGTCCCCTACCCTTCTTCTTCTTTGTATCTCCCTCTCTGTCGCCTACCTCTTCTTTATCCCTCAGCACTCTTATCATACCCTTCCTCACCACCTGCCCCTTTGACCCTCGCCTCTTCCCTCCCCCTTAATCCCACTCTTTTCTGTCTTGGCTAATCTTTCTCTCATCCTTTTATGTTCCCTTTCTCTTACCCATCTCCCTTCTCTCCCTCTAACCTTATCACCCTTTCTACTATCCTATCCTTTCTTGTAAATCCCAGAATTCCCTGTGTCCTCCTTCTCTTCCTATTCTCTTTCAGCCTCTTTCCCACTCCATCTCCCTATCTACCCCTCCTCCTTCTTCCGTACCCCCCCCCCATCCAATTTATCTCTCTATCCCATCCATCCCCCTCACCCTAACCCCCTCCACCTCCCCCCCTCTCCCTCCTCTATCTTCCCTCCCCAACCTCTACCCCCTCCCCCTCCATCTTCCCTCCCTAGCTTCCCCCCCTCCATCATCCCTCCCAACCCTCTACCCCCTTCCCCTCCATCTTCCCTCGCCACCCTCTCCCTCCCCACCCTCTACCTCCATCCCCCTCCATCTTCCCTCCCCACCCTCTCCCGCTTCCCTCCCCTTCCCTCTCCCTCCCTACTTTCACCCTCCCCACCCTCTCCCCCTTCCCTCTCCCTCTCTCCTTCAAACACACGCTTATTCGCGAGGGAATTCACATGTGACGCAAGTGAGTGTGGCAGCGCGAAAGCGGGAGAATGCGTTGTGTTACTGGAAGAGGAATTATTGCACCTGTGGTACACCGGTAGGGTGCTACATGTATGTATGTGTGTGTGTGTGGAGGGGGGGTGAGAGAGGGAGGAGGAGGGAGGGGGGGGGGAGGAGAGGAGAGAGAGAGAGAGAGAGGGAGAGAGAGAGAGAGAGAGAGAGAGAGAGAGAGAGAGAGAGAGAAAGAGAAAGAGAGAAGGACAGCGAGAGAAAGACAAAGACAAAGAAAGAGAGAAGGAGAGAGCGAGAGAGAGAAAGAAAAAGATTGAAAAAAAAGAAAAAGGAAGAGAAACAGAGAAAGAGAGAGAGAGAGAGAGCAAAAGAGAGAAAGAGAGAGAGAGAGAGAGAGTGTCTGTGTGTTCGCGTGTGTGTGTGTGTGTGGGGGGGGGGGGGGTAATGGAGTCTCTACATGGGTTGTGGTCCCTTGAGGTGAGACACAAATTTAATTGTGTGTGCGTGCGTGCGTGCGTGTGTGTGCGTGCGTGGATATTCCTTCGTGTTTCTTTGCAGTTATTAGGTTTTGTTTACCTCGTTTATTTTTTGCATCTTCGTTTGTGTAACTATTTATTTTTTATAATAATCATGATAACTATGGTAACGTTAACTACAATGCTAATTAGGATGATGATAATTGTAACAGCAAGAAAACGGCAAAACAGTATTAGTGGTATGATGATATCCTCATGTCTCCCATTCTTTTTCCTCTCTATCTCCCCCCTTTCCTCTTCCCCTCTATATCCTCCCTTTCTTCCCTTCCTCTTCTTTCTCTATTTTCCTTTTTTTTCCCCATTCGTCGTGGTCGCTTCCTCTTTTCTTTCTTTCACCTAATATTCTTCCTCTCGTCGCCCTTTCCTTTTCCTTTACCCCTTTTTTCTCATTCTTCCTCTTTCCTCATATTTCTCTTTCTCTCTTTTTCTTCCTTCTCTTCCCTCTCTTCCCTCTTTTGTTTCTCACCTTCCTCTTCTCCCTTCTTTACTCTTTCTTCACCGTTATTCTCCTTTCTCTTCTTCTTCCTCCTTCTTCGTCTTATCTCTATCTCTCCTCTTATTTTTCTCCTACCCCTTTCCATTTACTCTCTTCCTCTTCCACTTCTTCCTCTCATTTCTCTCCTCCTTCCTCTTTCGCGAAATATCCCCTACTCCTTCGTCACTCTTGGAAAAGCTTTCCTCTCTTTCTCTCTCTCTCTCTCTCTCTCTGATTCTCCCTTTCTTTTTTTTATTCTCTCTCTCTCTCTCTCTCTCTCTCTCTCTCTGTCTCTCTCTCTCTCTCTCTCTCTTCCTCCCCCCCCCCTTCTCTCTCTCTCTCTCTCTTCCAGCCACGCCGACGTCACTCGATTATGTGATCACGCGTGAGACCTCTGTTGCTCCTGATCCTTCATGGTGGCAGCGGTGGGATCTTTTTATTTTATTTATGTTACTTTTATCTGTTGTATTTTGTGTTGTGTTTGTTTGTTGTTGCTGTTGTTTTTGTTCGTTTGATTGTTTGTTTGATTGTCTGGTTGGTTGGTTTATTTTATCATGTTTGTTAACTTTTTGTTTATTTGTGTTTATTTGTGTATTTGTTCCTTTATAGTTGATTGTGGATTGAAGGGAAACGCTGAGATCAACATGACCCAGCATGTCTCATAGCAACTAAATGCAACAACTAATGCAACCGATGCTCATATCAACACAACCCAAAATAACGATACAACACAACCTAACTTATCCAGTCCTTCCCTTTCTAACCCAAGCTTCGTTCCAACCAAACCAAACACAACTCAACCATAACCAGACCTAACCGCAATTCAACTCAACCCAAATCAACCCAAATCAACCAATCCTAACCCCCCATAACCCCAACCCCAACCCGAACCCCAACTTACCCGCAATTCAACCCACCCCAACTCAACCCCCAACCAACCTACTCCATCCCAACCACAACCGCAACACAAACATAACCAAGTTCCTCCTACCACCCCACCGTACCACCACACAACCCAACCCCAAGATCCATACCCTCGCAAAGGCCAAAAGACTCACAACCAAAGAACAAAGACATCAGCTGCATCGAGCGGGAAGTCTGACCGTTGAATGGAGTCTGTCGAGGTACTGTGTCCTTGGCTGTGTTTTTGTTTTGTGTTTGTTTGCGTGGCTTTGTGTGTGTGTTTTGTGTTTGTTTGTGTGGCTTTGTGTTTGTTTGCGTGGCTTTGTGTGTGTGTTTTGTGTTTGTTTGTGTGGCTTTGTGTTTGTTTGTGTGGCTTTGTGTGTGTGTTTTGTGTTTGTTTGTGTGGCTTTTTGTTTGTTTGCGTGGCTTTGTGTTTGTTTGCGTGTCTTTGTGTTTGTTTGCGTGGCTTTGCGTTTGTTGTGTGTTTGTTTGCGTGGCTTTGTGTTTGTTGTGTGTTTGTTTACGTGGCTTTGTATTTGTGTTATATGTTTGTGCGTGTGTGTTTCAGATTTTGTTTGCGTGTATTTGTGTTGTGTTATATGTTTGTTTGTGTGTTTGTATTTTGGGTTTTGTTTGCGTGTTTGTGTCTCTGGTTGTTTGCTTTGTGTTTATCTGTCTGTCTTTTTGTTTGTGTTATATGTCTGTTTGTATTTATATATTTATGTTTATCTGTTTATATCTGTCTTTATGTATGTTTACGTGTGTTTATAGATTAATTTAGAAATCTCCGTATATCATCTTGCAATTTGTGTCTGTCTGTAAGTCTGCATGTCTGTCTGTATCTGTATGTTTGTCTGTGGGTATGTCTGAGTGTATACAGTATGTAAGTCTGTCTGTTTGGATGTCTGTGTCGCTGTCAATATATCTTTCTGCATCTCGACCTGCATGTCTGTCTGTCTGTCTGTCTGTATATCAAAACAGACGAAAACGAGGCAAAGAAATGTCTTAAATAGGACTTTGGATTTAGTGATGATTATATGATCTAGATGATAATGAAATTGAGAACGATGTTGATGATAATAAGTTGATCGCAATAGAGTTGATGGTGGTAATTACCTCGACAGCAATAATAACAATCGAACTGATCCTATCAATGAAGGTGATAATCATAAATTTAATAATAACGGTAATGATAACAAAGATTCATAAAAAAAAGAGTAAGAGGAAAAGATGGGTTGCTACTCTCTAACATTGAGCGGATTCTAGATATCAATACTTCACTTTTAACGGATTTCATCTCAATAGAAAGAGATGAAGGAGAAGAAGAGGTAGAGAGAGAGAGAGAGCGTGAGAAAGGAGGTGGGAGTAATGAAAACGAGAGAGAAAAAGAGACAGAGCGAGAGAGAGAGAGCGTGAGAAAGGAGGTAAGAGTAATGAAAACGAGAGAGGGTGATAAAGATGGAAAGGAAGACGAAAGATCAGTTATTGCACACTATCGATCAATATAGTACAATATTGCTTTGACTTATTGCTCCTTTGCACGTCGGAAGGAGATGAAGGGGGAGGAGGAAGAGAAATGCAGGAGAAGAAGAAAGAAAGAGAACGTATTTTCACAGAAGGAAGGGAGATGAGGAGGGAAGAATAGAGAGAGAAATTCAGAGAAAAAATGTTTTTGTTGTTGTTGTTGTTGTTACATAGATAGTAAAGAGGAGGAGAATTGAGGGAGAAGGGGAGAGGAAAGAATATTCTTTAGAAAGAGAATAGTAAGGAGAAAGAGAACTGAAGGAGAAGGAGAGAAAAGATAATATTTCTTATTGTTTCAGGGGGGAAGAGAGGAGAAAGAGAAATGCAGAATAAGAGGAGAAAGAAGAAAGAAAAGTGAAAGAGAGGAAAGGAGAAACTTTTTTTTCAAGAAGGAAGAACGAAGACGGGGAAGAAAGGAAGAACAATAAAGGAGTATACAGAGAAAGAAGAAAGCGTCTTAAATGAAGGAAAACGGAATAGGAAAAACACGAAAAAACGAGAAATAAAGGGAAAG
>BOPN01001999.1:201982-206982 GCA_017312705.2 Penaeus japonicus | reverse complement strand
ATGATAATGATAGTAATAATGATTAAGATGATAGTAATGATCATGATAATGATAGTAATAGATGTTATAATAGCAATAATGATGAGGATTAAAATGATCATAGTGATGATTATGATAATATTAATGAGAATGATATTAATAGAAGCAATAATAATAACAATAATGATAATGAAAACAGTGATGATAATGATAGAAATAATGATAATGATGATAATGGTAACGATGTTTATAATGATAATAACGATATTGATTAAAAACAATGAGGATTATAATGATGAGAATGATAACTATGATAATGATCCAACTGTAGTGAGAATGATGATGATAATAACATTATTAATGTTATCATTATTATTATTACCATATTGTTTATCATTATTATAATTTCATCATTAATAAGAACATTTAGTACCTGACAGAACAACAGAAAGGGCAGTGGATAGGGGAGGGGGAGGGGCAGGGAGAGACTCAGAGAGAGAGAGAGAGAGAGAGAGAGAGAGAGAGAGAGAGAGAGAGAGAGAGAGAGAGAGAGAGAGAGAGAGAGAGAGAGAGAGAGAGAGAGAGAGAGAGAGAGAGAGAGAGAGAGAGAAAGAGAGAGAGAGAGAGAGAGGAGGAAGGAGGGAGGGAGGGAGTAGGAAGGAAGGAGGGAAGAGATGAAGAGGGAGGAGGAAAGGAGAGAAAATGGAAGATAAAAGGAGGGAGGAGAGAAGAGGAAGAAGGGAAAGACGCGGAGGGAAGAAAAGAGGAATGAAGGAGAAGGGATGGGATGAAGAGGGAGCGGGAAAGGAAGGAGAGAAGGAGGAAAGAGAAGGAGTTAGGATAAAAAAGAAAAGAAAGAAGGGAAGAGAGAGGAGGAATGGAGGAAGGAGGAAGGAGGGAGGAGAGAGGAGGAATGGAGGAAGGAGGGAAAGGAAGGAGGAAGGAGGGAGGAGGGAGGAGAGAGGAGGAATGGAGGAAGGAGGGAAAGGAGGAGGAAGGAGGGAGGAGGGAGGAGAGAGGAGGAATGGAGGAATGAGGGAAAAGGAAGATGGAAGGAGAGAGGAGAGAGGAGGAATGGAGGAAGGAGGATAGAGGGAGGGAGGAGCGAAGAGAAGGGGGGGAGGGAGAGGGGGGGGGAAGGGAAAGGCACCGCATTTTGGAAGCATATATAATTACGTGGATGCCCAACCAGCCTACCAGCCTGCAGGAATCTACTAATGGAAACCTCCCCCCCCCCCCCTCCCTTCCCTTCCCCGCCCTCCTCCTTCCCTCCCCCACCTTCCTCCTTCCCTCCTCCGCCCTCCTCCTTCCATCCCCCACCTTCTTCCCTTCCCTCCCCCGCCCTCCTCCTTCCCTACCCCGCCCTCCTCCTTCCCTCCTCCGCCCTCCTCCTTCCCTCACTCCCCCCTTCTTTGCCAAGCCTCCTGTCTCCCTCTCTCTCTCTCTCTCTAATATGATTCGTTGCGTGACCTGAAACATCAAAATATTCCTTCTTCCTCCTCTCCCCCTCCTCCTCTCCCCTCCCCTCCTTCTCCTCTTCCTCCTCTCCCCTCTTCCTCCTCTCCTCTCCCCTCCCTCCCCTCTCCCTCCTTTCTCCTCTTCTCTCCCTCCCTTCTCCCCCTGCTTTCTTCTCTTCTTCCCCTCCCCCCTTTCATCTTGTTCTTCTTATTCCTCCTTCCTCTCTCTTCCCTCCTCTTTTTCCCTCCCTTCCCCTCTCTTTCCCCCTTCCTTCTCTTCTCTCTTTACCTCCCCACTCTCTTCTTCCTCCTCTATTTCTCTTCCTCTTCCCCCTCTCTTTCTAACTTCCTTCCTTCTCCCACCTTTCCTCTTTTCCCTCCTTCCTACTCCCCCCCCCCTTCCTCTTCCCCTTTCCCCTTGCTAATCCGTATGTTGTCCTGAGAGAGAGAGAGAGAGAGAGAGAGAGAGAGAGAGAGAGAGAGAGAGAGAGAGAGAGAGAACGAGCGAGACAGAGAGAGAGTAAGAGTGAGAGAGAGAGAGAGAGAGGGAGAGAGAGGGTGAGAGAGAGTGAGAGAAAGAGAGAGAGAGAGAGAGAGAGAGAGAGAGAGAGAGAGAGAGAGAGAGAGAGAGAGAGAGAGAGAGAGAGAGAGAGAGAGAGAGAGAGAGAGAGAGAGAGAGAACGAGCGAGAGAGAGAGAGAGAGAGAGAGAGAGAGAGAGAGAGAGAGGGAGAGAGAGAGAGAGAGAGAGAGAGAGAGATAACAAACAGTTGATAACAAACTTCCTTTTCACAACTGGTTTGTTCTTTATTAAGAAATTGCGCAAAAGTTACATTTCTCATTACTCTTTTCCGGAAATCTATATCTAATGCAGACCCGCGCAAACACACACACACACACACACACACACACACACACACACACACACACACACACACACACACACACACACACACACACACACACACACACACACACACACACACACACACACACACACACACACACACACACACACACACACACACACACACACACACACATACACAAACACACAAGCACACACATACACACATAAACACACACACACACACACACAAACACAAACAAACACACACACAAACACACAAACACACACACAAACACACAAACAAACACACACAAACACACACATAAACACACAGAGTTCCCCACCCCCTCACTCCCCGACACACACGAACAAACACACGCCCACTAACAAATACAAAAGGCCCAATATTATGACCAATAACAACACAAAAGCGGTTTTTGATGTCACTCAGCTAGGCCTCCAGCTACTGTTTCTCATTTCGACCTCTGCTGATGAAAGCTCTGGGTCAAAGGAGCTCATATAAGGTCACGAAATAAGAGATACAGATTTTGTGTATTGCTTTGGGGTGGTGTGAGAGAGAGGGAGATTGAGAGAGAGGGAGGGAGGGAGGGAGGGAGGGGGAGGGAGGGAGGGAGAGAGGGAGGGAGGGTGAGAGGGAGGGAAGGAGGGAGGGAGAGAGGGAGAGAAAGAGAAATAAAGAGATAGAGGGAGTGAGAGAGAGAGAGAGAGAGAGAGAGAGAGAGAGAGAGAGAGAGAGAGAGAGAGAGAGAGAGAAAGAAAGAGATAGAGAGAGTAAGAGAGAGAGAGAGAGCGAGAAAGAAAGAAAGAAACTAAATGAAAGAAACAAACAGAGACAGACACACACACACACAGAGAACAATGATAAAGCAACAACAAAATATTCAGGAGACCAAACCGATAAATAACAAGATACAAAGCGAAGGAGATAACAGAGGGCGACAAACAGAGGAAGAAATTGAGTCCACAGAAAGAAAACCGAGAATGGAATACGAGGATGAGGGATTGGGAGAAAGAGGCAAGAGTGACACTTGAGAACGAGAGAAAAAGAGAGAGAGAGAGAGAGAGAGAGAGTGAGTAGAAACACGAGAATGAGGATTTGGAAAAAGGGAAGATAGAACAAGAGACAACGAAAGAGGGAGAATGAGAAATTGTGAAAAATAACAAGAAAGCAAGATAAATAGAGATCAAATGAATGAGGGAGAGAGAGAGAGAGAAAGAGAGAGAGTGAGAGAGAGAGAGAGAGAGAGAGAGTTGAAGGGAGGAAGAGAGAAAACGAGAGAAAAACAGGAGACAAGAGAAAGAGAAAGATAAAGGAGAATCAACGGAAACAATACACAGAGAGGGAGAAGAGAGATGGAATATCAAAGAGAAAAAGAAACGGAAACAAGAGCGAGTGAGACAAAAGAAAGTGAAATAAAAATAAGAAAGGGAGAAGTTACAATAAAGGAAAGAAATGCGGAGACAACAAGATAGAGAATCAGCAAAGAGAGCAAAGCATGGAATAAGAGAAGGAGGCGATAACTAATAAAAAAGCGAAACGAGAAACAAGAAGAGAAAAACTAGTAACTAAAATAAAACCGAAAGAAGGAAGAGGAGAAGGAAACAGTAACTAAAAGCAAAACAGGGAAGAGGAAGAAGGAGCGATAACTAAACTAAACGCGAAAGAGGGAATAAGAAGAGAATCAATAACTAAAAAAGCGAAACAGTGATCAGATGAAACTCGATAACTAATCTAAAGGCGAAAGGGGGAACAAGAAGAGAGAGCGATAACTAAACCTCCTCTTCCTCCTCCTCTTCCGTCTCCTCTACCCCCCACCCCCTCTACCCCCTTCTATCCCCAATTTATTCTCCCCCTCCCCTCCCCTCCCCTACCATCGCCCCTCCTTCTCTATCGCCTCAAGCGACGAAAGCCAAAAGTTGAACGAAGGGGGAGGAGATGGAGAGGGGGAAGAGGAAGGGGGAGGGAGAGGGGAAGTGGGGAAGGTAGAGGGTGGAGGGAGGAGGGAAGAGGAGGAGAGGGAGAGGGGGGAAAGGGGAGGGAGGAGATGAGATGGGGAGGAGAAGGGGAAGGGGAAGGGGAAGGGGGAGGGGGAGAGGAGATAGGGGAAGAAGGAGGGGGAAGAAGGGAAAGGAGATTGGGGAGGAGGAAAGGGAAGAGGGGAAGGGGGAGGGAGGTAGAGCAGATGGGGGAGGAGGAGAGGGAAGAGGGGAAGGGAAGAGGGAATGGGGAAGGGGAGAGAGAAGAGGAGAGGGGGGAAAGGGAAAAGGGGAGAGAAGAGCAGATGGGAGAGGAAGAGGGGAAGGGAAGAGGAAGAGAGCGAAAGGAAAAGGAGAAGAAAAAGAAAGGGAAAAGAGAGAGAGGGGAAGAGGGGAAGAAACAAAGAGGAATATAGAAGGAATATAAAAAATGGGTATGAAATTCCAAGAGAATATCGAAGGGTATAGAAAGGGCGGACGGGGCAGGGGGGGTGGGGGATTATTGGCAAGAAGAGGGGGGTAGGGGGAGGGGAAGAGTGTGGGTGAGGGGTGGGCGGATGGGTGGATGGGCGGATGGGCGGATGGGCGTCGAATTCGTGAGGGCGCGCGTCGTTGGGGGAAAGTTCAGAAACAGCCGGAGAACTAAAGTCAGAAACGAGGTCAAAGCGGGTCGGGTCGGTCGAGTGGCAGAACAAAAGAGGGAGAGAGAGAGAGAGAG
>BOPN01001999.1:151982-159482 GCA_017312705.2 Penaeus japonicus | reverse complement strand
ATATATACATATATATATACACATAATAAATATATGTAAACACAAACATACACACATATATATGTATGTGTGTATGTCTGTATATATGTATATATATATATATATATATATATATATATATATATATATATATATATATATATCAGGAATGTTAACAAAATGTTATATGCAGGAACACACAACGCATGTTTATGTATTTGCATAGAAACATGAATCTGAAACTTTCGTAAATTCAACACTACATTTTTCTGAACGAAAAAAAAGAGTCTCAAATACTTACAGTTGATAAAGAGCACAGCTATTACGTAGACCCCGAGCATTTCTGTATAATTCAGTTTTGCTAGGATCTTACTTTCCAATTTAAGCTCCTGAACTTTTTTGCTTGGTGTATATATTTCTATCTCCTTCTTTTCTTCAGTGTTTCTGATATTTTTTTCGGGTTTCTGGGTGTTTTATTTTTTTGGAGTTTTTTTTTATTTTTTTAACTTAATTATTGGTACTTTCCAGGGTTTTTTTTTATCAGTAACCTGGATGCTTGGAAATAGGGAATGAAATAACAAGGGATGGGGGAATTGGGTGGGGGGATAGATATAGAAATATATAGATCTATCTCTTATTTAATACAAAGCACGGAATATATATATGTATATATATAATATTCTTTTCTCCTTCACATCCAAAACAGGACTTCCGTGGCGTGGGTGTGAACAGTTTCTCAGAACATGGCTGTCCAAGTCAGCATTAACAACAACCAACACTATTCGTAGGTTGTCACGTAGGCACAGGGGCTTGACACAAAATAAAACGGAGGTTTGGTTGGTAAGGGATAGAATGGGCGGAGTGGATTATGCCTTTCTTTAAACGGGCGGGACGAGAGAAGAACGGCAAGCGGACAGAACGAGCGAGCGAGCGCGAGTCACACGTGCGGGGGCGCGAGAGCGTGAGGGTGCGTGTGCTCAGTATGGAGGCAGGTAGCACACTGAGGCCGCTCTCTCCGCGCTACCTACAGACCCTCAGCCGCGCCCGCCCACTGGCCTGGCCAGCGAGCATACCCACTTGCCTGGCCTCTTAGTGTACCCATTTGCCTGGCCTCTTGGTATACCCACTTGCCTGGCCTCTTAGTATACCCACTTGCCTGGCCTCCTAATAAGCCCACTTGTCTGGTCTCTCAGCATACCCATTTGCCTGGCCTCTTAGTGTACCCACTTGTCTGGCCTTTTGGTATACCCATTTGCCTTGCCTCTTTGTATACCCACTTGTCTGGTCTCTTGGTATACCCACTTGCCTGGCCTCTTAGTGTACCCACTTGCCTGGGCTCTTGGTATACCCCTTTGCCTTGCCACCGACTATGCCCACTTGCGGTTAATCGCCTCATAATTTTATCTATTTTTCATATGCTTCTATTTATTTTTATTTTTATCATTATTTTTTTTGCATGTATCATATATTTTCGTTGTTATTTTTTTTCTCTGAATTATCTATTTCGTTTAACTGGTGTCTATTGTTCCTTCATCTATATGCCCCTTTTTATCAATCTTTATTAATGAATTATATACTTTTACAATCTATCTGCTACATGATTTTACATTTTATGTTTAGATAAAACAACTTATGATCGATGGAATTATCAAGAATGCTTTATTTTTCGCCTTTTTTTTATTTGTTTATTTTTTTATTTTTTTATTTTTTATTTTTTGTCTGTTTGAGTTTCTTGTACATCTTCTGTATAAATAGTATAAACCATATCTAAACATTACTCTAATTACTGTTTATAATGTTTTTTCTACTTGTTTACCGATACTGATATTTCTAATCGAATCACATATATATAACTAATGATTAAATGCATTAAGGAAAATGAATTAGTTTTCTGTCAACAACCGTATACATAAAAATAATATATCAGGTGATTTATGATCGGTAAAATAACCAAGAACACTTCCTTGAGAGTTATTTATATCAATGACGCAAGGCATGGAAATAATAATTCGAAAATTCCTGCCTTTTACACATTATAGCGATAGTGAAACGTGGCGTGCAATCCCTTAGACTCTCAGCTAGATATTTTTTCCCCCCACTTTTTTTACTTTCTTATTTCCCTTTTTTCCTCTTCTTCTGATTTTTTTTTTCTTCTTCTTCTTCCTTAGATCATTTCATATTCTCTTCCTTTTTAATATTCTCTCCCTTCCCTTTCTTACGTCCGTGTTCCTTCGTGAAAATATTATTTGAAATATAGAGTTCACACTGACAGTATCATATTTACGAGCGACGAATCCTAATTTCCCGAATATATCGAGAATATGAATCCTGAGGGAGAATGCAAGGAAATGCAAAGAAGAATCCATCACATCCAAATCCATATAAAAGTCAAGCAAGTAATGTCAATTAACTTTGATGACTTAACCATCTAATTGGAAAGTCCCGCTGGTTAAAATTATCATCCTGGAATAATGCCATAATGTTTCATGCCTATCCAATCATTTTCACTCACTTCCCCATTGAACGGGAGATGCTGAAATGTCAACAGTTACATGTAAAAAACGAACATCAGCGTCAAGTGAGGAATTTATGGCTGCGAGATTTCGTTCCGATCCACGAAAAACTGAAGAGAGTCAAGACGATGAAGTATCTAGTGGAGGGGGGGGGGGGGGTGTACACGTGTGTATGTGTGTGTGTATGTGTATGCGTGCGTGTGTGTGTGTGTGTGTGTGTGTGTGTGTACACGTGTGTGTGTTTGCGTGTGTGTGTGTGTGTGTATGCGTGTGAGGGATGTATGTATGTAAGTGTGTATATATGTGTGTGTGTGTGTGTGTGTGTAAAGGATATATGTACGTGTATGTGTGTGTGTGTGTGTGTGTACGTGTGTGTGTTTGCGTGTGTGCGTGTGTGTATGCGTGTAAGGGATGCATGTATGTAAGTGTGTATATATTTGTGTGTGTGTGTGTGTAAGGGATGTATGTGTGTGTGTTTGTGTGTAAGGGATGTATGTACGTGTGTGTGTGTGTGTGTGTGTGTGGATATGATGTGTGTATGTGTACTATGTGTGTTTGTGTTTACGCATGTGGCTTTTTTTTGCGTGTGTGTGAGAGAGAGAGAGGGAAGGGATGTCAGAGAGAGGAGATTGAGTGTGTTGGAGGGAAGATGTGTTTTGCTGTGAGTGGATGCGTGTGTGTGTGTGACTGTATGTGTGATGGCGATTGGCTCGTGGGGGGGGGGGATAGGAGTGTGAGTGTGTGGGAAGGGATATTAGTGGGGACAGAGAATGAATATATTTATTTATGTATATGTGTGCGTAAACAGACAGATAAACATGAATACGTATGCACTTAGATTAGAGAAAACTACACTAGACAACCCCGCATCCAAAGAAGAAGAAGAAAAAAATGTATATATATATAGGTCCAAAAATATGAAAATAAAACTAAAAAAATAATAATAAATAAATAAAAAAGGGAATGAGGGCGAAAAAAAAATCATTCTATAAATACATCTCTCGACCAGCTGAAATAATGTTTTCCCCCCCCATATGACTGCTACACCTGGCAACTCTAAAACTCTCCTAATTATGCAAACACTAAGTGGCACCTCTTCATATTTTGATCATTTGACGTGAACGTGTTGCTTAAATAGCTCAGCTGAGAGGCGAGGTCCATACACATGAACATGCATCTGCTCTCTTTCTATCTATCTATGTATTTGTCTATCTATCTATTTATCTAACTGGTTGTCTATTCGTCTGTGTGTCTGTGTATCTACATATCTCTTTATCCTTTCTCTCGCTTTGTCTCGTTCCTTCTCTCTCTCTCTCCCTCTCTCTTTGTCTCGTTCTTTCTCTCTCTCTCTCTCTCTCTCTCTCTCTCTCTCTCTCTCTCTCTCTCTCTCTCTCTCTCTCTCTCTCTCTCTCTCTCTCTCTCTCTCTCTCTCTCTCTCTCTCTCTCTCTCTCTCTCTCTCTCTCTCTCTCTCTCTCTCTCTCTCTCTCTCTCTCTCTCTCTCTCTCTCTCCCTCTCTCTTTGTCTCGTTCTTTCTCTCTCTCTTTCTCTCTCTCTCTCTTTCACTCTCTCTCTCTCTCTCTCTCTCTCTCTCTCTCTCTCTCTCTCTCTCTCTTTCTCTCTCTTTCTCTCTCTTTCTTTCACTCTCTCTCTCCTCTATCTCTCTCTCTCTCACTCTCTCTCTCTCTCTCTCTCTCTCTCTCTCTCTCTCTCTCTCTCTCTCTCTCTCTCTCTCTCTCTCTCTCTCTCTCTCTCTCTCTCTCTCTCTCTCTCTCTCTCTCGCTCTTTCTCTCTCTTTCTCTCTCTTTTTCTGTCTCTTTCCTTCTCTCTAATTTCATTTTTTTTACTATCTGTTCCCTTGTCTCTCTCTACACACACACACATGACTCAGCAAGTGTCGCAAGGCAATCAAAGCTGGTCATGAGACGCCGTGAACCATAACAACGACCTGAGAGAGAGAGAGAGAGAGAGAGAGAGGAAGAGAAGAAAGAGAAGAAGAAAAAAGAAGAAGAAGAAGAAAGAAGAAAGAAAGAAGAAGAAGAAGAAGAAGAAGAGGAAGGCAGGTAGAGAGAGTGAGTGATAGAGAAAGAGAGAGAGAGAGAGAAGCAAGAGAAAGAGAGAAAGAAAGAAGAGAGAGAGAGAGAGAGAGAAGAAAGAAGAAGAAGCACTGAAGAAGATGCTTTCCACAAGAAGGTTAAGGAAATTGACAGATAAATCTCTTAGCAATCGCAACCCAAAATAAGTCCCCTCCACACACACACACACACACACACACACACACACACACACACACACACACACACACACACACACACACACACACACACACACACACACACACAGATCACACCGAACTTACAGAGGTCATATAATGTCACAGAAGTGCATTGCGGGAACTTGAGGTCATATCGTGTTTAGTTGTTCCCCCTGAGTTGTATAACACACACACACACATATATAATACATATATGTATATGTGTATATATATATATCTATATATATATATATATATATATATATATATATATGTGTGTGTGTGTGTGTGTGTGTGTGTGTGTGTGTGTGTGTGTGTAAGTGTGTAAATGTGTTTGTGTGTGTGTGTGTGTGTGTGTATGTGTGTGTATGAAAAATGTCCTTAATAAAATCCTTCACAAATACCGAAGAAAACATTACCCATCCATTTTTCTATTTTTGTTTTTGAAAAGTTTGTTTGAATACAGAAAGGGTCTATTTTTTATCTAACCTATATTTCTAATTAAAATGTCAGCTACTGGATATTTTTCTTTTATATTCTATTTTCTTTATATTTTTATTTCCTGTTGCTTTTGATTACTATAAACGTAATGGAGGTTTGTGCATATCAGATCTGAAATCGAGCGAGAGACAGGGAGAGAGAGAGAGAGAGAGAGAGAGAGAGAGAGAAAGAGAGAGAGAAGAAGAAGGTATAGGTAACGAAGTAAAGATCAATTAAGGGGATAAAAAAAAGTAGGATATTTCCTTTCAACAAAAAACGTCGAACGAAAATAAGGTAAAAGGTAAAGAAAATGGGAATCTAACACGAGCAACTTTCAGGGGAGTCTTGCGTAGACGAGAGAGGGAGAGGTGACGGAGACAATGAAATATGAAACGGATAATTGCTTTCACTGGCCGCTAATTACCATAATGCCCTTACGACCTCCACTTTTACAATAGGTATCAGAACGCCTTTAAATCCCTGGTGACTCCTCTGTTCTCGTACTCCCCCTATTTTTATCACTTTTTTCCATTTATTTCCTTCGCCTCCCCCTTTCCCCTCTGGCTTCTTCTACTTCCCTCTTTCTTCTTTTGTTTCCTTTATTCTCCCTTTCCGCTCCCCATATCTCCGAAGCCCCGCCCCTTTGCTCTGACGTCACTGAGGGGACGAGGGAGAACAAGAGAGGGAAGGTGTAAAAGAAAATGAGAATAAACCGACGGAAACAGAAGGAAGATAGAAGCGTGAGAAAGGAGAGGATTGGGAAGAGGGCATCGAGAGGGGAATTGGAAATCATGATAAAGGAGAGAAAGGAAAAAAAAATGATGAATAGGGAGATGGAAATAAGAAAATGAGAGAAGGCATTGTAAATAGGAAGAAAAAAAAGAAAATTAGTGAAGATTAGAGAGCGATAGACTGAGAGAGAGAGAGAGAGAGAGAGAGAGAGAGAGAGAGAGAGAGAGAGAGAGAGAGAGAGAGAGAGAGAGAGAGAGAAATAAATTGGGAAAAGGGGAGTGAGAGGGGAGAAGAAAAGAGGAAAAGGGGATCGAGAGAGGAAGGCAAGAGAAGAGAGAGAAGCAGAAAAGAATATGAGACAAGAAAAACGTAGAAAAACGAAAGAGAAGAAGAGGACGAGAGAAGAAAACAAAGCAGAGAAGAAGAACGAGAAGAGAGGAAGAGTAAGAGAAGTACAGAGAAAAAAGAAAGAGAAAAGAACGTAAAAAAAAGAGAAGGAATCGAAAATAAAACAATGGAGAGATAAGATAAGATGAAAAGTGAGATATGTAAAAATAACAAAAATAATAAATGATTAATAAAAATAAATAAAAAACGAAAAAAAGAACAAAAACACAGAAAAAGAAGAAAGGAAAGATATAATAGAATAAACAAAAACTATGATAAAAATGAGACAAGCAAAACCAAGAGAAGGAGAGGAAAAGAAGAGAGAAGAAAAGAAAGAGAGAAGTAGAGAGAAAGAAGGAGAGAAGAAGAGGAAAGAGAGAAAAGAAGAGAAGTAGAGAGAGAAAAGGACAGAAGAGAGAGAGAAGGAGAGAAGAGAGAGAGAAAGAAAAGGAGAGAAAAGAGAGAAGCAGGGAGAAGAAGAAGAGAGAGAGAAAAGAAGAGAAGAGAGAAAAGAAGAGAAGAGAGAGAAAAGAAGAGAAGAGAGAGAGAAGCAGAGAGAGAAAAGAAGAGAGAGAAAAGAAGAGAAGTAGAGAGAGAAAAGGAGAGAAGCAGAGAGAAGAAGAAAAGAAGAGAGAAAAGAAGAGAAGAGGAAAAGCAGAGAGAGAAAAGAAGAAAAGTAAAGAGAGAAAAGAAGAAAAGTAGAGAGAAAAGAAATAAAGTAGAGAGAAAAGGAGAGAAGCAGAGAGAAGAAGAAAAGCAGAGAGAGAAAGGAAGAGAAGAAAAGCAGAGAGAGAAAGGAAGAGAAGAAAAGCAGAGAGAGAAAGGAAGAGAAGAAAAGCAGAGAGAGAAAAGAAGAGAAGCATAGAGAGAAAAGGAGAGAAGTAGAGAAAGAAAAGAAGAGAAAGAGAAGCAGAGAGAAGAAGAGAAGAAAAGCAGAGAGAGAAAAGGAGAGAAGTAGAGAAAGAAAAGAAGAGAAAGAGAAGCAGAGAGAGAGGGAGAGAGAGATAACAGAAGGATGATGGAGCCAGTATCCCCTCAAGCAAGTCGATGTTAGCGCTGGGTTTCGGTCGATGACGTCATACTTGTTTTGGAAGAGGGGAGTAAGAGAGAGGGGAAGAGGGAAGAGGGGAATGGGAGAAAGAAGGTGAGGTAGAAGT
>BOPN01001999.1:130782-135782 GCA_017312705.2 Penaeus japonicus | reverse complement strand
TGTCTCTCTCTCTCTCTCTCTCTCTCTCTCTCTCTCTATCTCTCTCTCTCTCTGTCTCTCTCTCTCTCTGTCTCTCTCTGTTTCCTTTTATCTCCTTCCTTCTATTTATCTTTCTCTCTCTCCTTCCTTCTATCTATCTTTCTCTCTCTCCTTCCTTCTATCTATCTTTCTCTCTCTCCTTCCTTCTATCTATCTTTCTCTCTCTCCTTCCTTCTATCTATCTTTCTCTCTCTCTCCTTCCTTCTATCTATCTATCTCTCTCTCTCCTTCTTTCTATCTATATTTCTCTCTCTCCTTCCTTCTATCTATCTTTCTCTCTCTCCTTCCTTCTATTTATCTTTCTCTCCTTCCTTCTATCTATCTTTCTCTCTCTCCTTCCTTCTTCTTCCTCCTCCTTCGACTCATTTTCCACTTCCTTCACCTGTTCCTTTTTATCAACTCCTCCTCCACCTCCAGTTTCCCTCTTCAATCTCTACCTCTACCTACTCCTCTCCTCCTCCTCCTCCACCTCCTCCTCTTCCTCCTCACCCCTCCTTCTTCTTCTCCTCCTCCTCCTCCCAACTCCTCATTCTTCTTCTTCACCTTTTTTTTCTTCTTCTTCTTCTCCTCCTCCTCCTCCTATTCCTCCTCACTCCTCCTCCTCCTCCCCACTCCTCTTTCTTCTTATCCTCCTCCTCCTCCTCTCTCTCTCTCTCTCTCTTTCTCCTCCTCCTCCTCCTCCTCCTCCTCCTCCCTTTCCTTCTCTGCTTCCTCTTCCATTATATTCTTCCTAGTTCCCTCTAACCCTCCTCCTCCTCTCCCCCCTCCTTCCCTTCCTCCTCCTCCTCCCTTCCCCCATTACTAGCCTTACCTCACATTCCTCTCGCATTTTCCACTTATTCTAAATTACCTCACCGTAATTTTTTCATTCTCTGTTATTCCCGAGTTATCAGATTCATTTCTTCCTCTTCTATGTTCTCATCTATTCCCGATTATTTCTAATTCCTCATTTATCAACGTTACCACACAGTTCTCCTCTCATTTTCTCTTATTCCATATCATCAATATTTCCTCTTAACCTCCTTCATCAGATTTTCCTCTCAGTTCTCTCTCCTTCCCTCGTTTATTTCCGCTCATCAATAATTCTTCATAAACCGGTTGACATCAACATCCGAAGATCATAATTAAATCATCTACTTATATAACACGCTATTAAGATCTTTCTTTCCCCTCATAAAAATAAGTCATTCATGAATAATTGCCTGATCGTCCTCTTTCTACTTCCTCTTTCTAAACTCCTTTCTGCTTCTCCCCTTCTTTTCCCCTCCCCCTTCCTCCCCCCTTCCTCCCCCTTCCCCCTTCTCCATTTTCCCCTCTCTCTCTCTCTCTCTTTTTTATTTTCTTCGTTCTTATTCCCTTTCTCCTCTCCTCTTTCTTCTCCCCTTCTTCCATAACCTGTCGAGTGTTGTGGCTGTTTTACATAGTGATGGAAGGATAAAGAGAGAGGGGAGAGAAAGAGAAGGGGGAGAGAGAGGAGGATGGAGAGAGAATATGGGGAAGGAAGGGAGTTGGGGAGAGGAGAGGGAGGAAGGGATAGGTAAAGGAGTGAGGGGAGAGGAAGAGAAGGAAGGTAGGGATGAAGAGGGAGAAGTATATAGAAGGAGGGAGGAGGAGAGATGGAGAGAAGGGAGGGATGAAACGAGGAAAGCATTGAAGGAAAGATAGATGAAGGGAGAGAATGATGGTGAGAGAGAGACAGAGACAGAGAGAGATAGACAGAGAGAGAAAGAGAGAGAGAGAGAGAGAGAGAGAGAGAGAGAGAGAGAGAGAGAGAGAGAGAGAGAGAGAGAGAGAGAGAGAGAGAGAGAGACCTAGATAAACAGAGAGAAATAAAGAGAGAGAGAGAGAGAAAGAGAGAGGGAAAGAGATGGATGAATGGATGGAACAAAGAAAGGGGAAAAGAGGGAGGGAGGACGGGAAAGAGAGAAAAAGGATAAATAGATGAAAGGAAAAGAGAAAGGAGAGGGAGACAAGGGACGGGCTGTGTAAATAATAATAAGTATGACTTTCGGAATATAACGCTAGGGTTAGTATATTTATTTGTATGTGTGTGTGTTTGAGTGTGTGTGTGTGTGTGTGTGTGTGTGTGTGTGTGTGTGTGTGTGTGTGTGTGTGTGTGTGTGTGTGTGTGTGTGTGTGTGTGTGTGTGTGTGTGTGTGTGTGTGTGTGTATATATATATATATATATATATATATATATATATATATATATATATATATATATATATATATACTTACACACACACAAATACATCAATCGTATTTCATCTCGCCAAATAACTACTTCATGAGATACACCTTCATCACATTGCATAAGAAATCACAAGGAATAATGCAACAAATACTGTTTCTTTGGCAAGCGTCTTGTGTCACTCAAGATGAATATTGAAAGTATTAGAGTATAACAACAGTCCAAGAGGATGATGCTGATTATAATGATAATGATGATGGCAATAATAATTATGATGACAATACAAACGATAATGATGATAATAATGGTAATAATGATGATAGTAATAATGATAATATTAATAATAAAAACAATGATGATATTCATGATAATGTTAACAATAACAATAATGATTATAATAATAACGATAAGAAATATATAATATTAATAATAATAATAATAATGATGATGATACTACTAATAATAATCAAAATATTAAAAATCCTCCCACTGCTGTTATTAACAGCATTAACCATAACAATAAGAATAACAAGTCGAAGAAATAGAAAAAGGGAAAAGAAGAAGAAAAAAAAAAAAAAACTAAAAACGTAGGAAAAAAAGTTTGAAAATACGAATTCATAAATCAATTCTATAACTGACTTTCCATCCATAAATAAACAGTAAATAAATTATTCCAATTTCACACGTCCCAAAGGTATTCGAACATTGGCTACAGACCGAAAACTGATCCAAAATAAATATCTCACGGGAGAACACCTTCTTCCTCCTCCCTTCCTTTCCCTTTTCCTTCCTTCTATTTCCTCTTCCTTCCTTCCCTTACCTACTCTTTCCTTTCCTTCCCTACTCTTTCCTTCCGTTTGCTCCTCTTTCCTTTCCTTACTTCTTCCTTCCTTCCCTACCCTCCTCCTTCCTCTCCTTCTCTTTTCCTTCCTTCCCTTCCCTCCTTCCTCCTCCCTTCCTTTCCCTTTTCCTTCCTTCCCTTCCTTTTTCCTTCCATCCATTTCCTCCTCTTTCATTACCTTCCCTTCTCCTTCCTTCCCTTTTCCTTCCTTTCCCTTTTCCTCCCTTCCATTTCCTTCCTCTTTCCTTCCCTTCCCTTTTCCTTCCTTTCCTACCCTCCTCCTTCCTTTCCTTCCTTCCTCCTCCATTTCCTCCTCTTTCCTTCCTTCCTTTCCCTCTTCCTTCCTTTCCTCTTCCTTCTTTTTCCTTCCCTTCCCTCCTCCTTCCTTCCCTACCCTCCTCCTTCCTTTCCTTCCCTAAACCTTC
Organism: Penaeus japonicus; assembly: GCA_017312705.2. Taxonomy (NCBI): domain Eukaryota; kingdom Metazoa; phylum Arthropoda; class Malacostraca; order Decapoda; family Penaeidae; genus Penaeus; species Penaeus japonicus. The sequence goes on along the minus strand of BOPN01001999.1, from coordinate 132,286 downwards.
CATCCCTTCCCTCCTCTTTCCTTCTCTTCCCTCTTTCTTCCTTCTCTTCCCTTCCTTCCTCCTTCTTTCCCTTCCCTCCTCCTCCCTTCCCTTCCCTCTTTCTTCCTTCCCTTCCTTTCCCTCCTTTCCTCCCTTCCCTCTTCCTTCCTTCCCTTCCCTCCTCCTTCCCTCCGTTCCCTCGTCCATTCTTCCCTTCTCTTCCCTCTTCCTTCCTCTTCCTTCCTTCCCTTCCCTTCTCCTTCCTCCCCTATCCTTCTACCTTCCATTCCTCTTTCCCCCCTCCCATACCATCCCTCCTCCCCTCCCTCACTCCTTTCCTCCTTCCCTCCTCTTTCCCTCCTTCCCTAATTATCCGTCCATCCCTCCTCCCCTCCTCCCATACCCTCCCTCTCCCCCTGCCCCCTTCCCTCCCTCCTCACATACCCTCCTCCCCTCCTCCCATACCCTCCCTCTCCCCCTGCCCCCTTCCCTCCCTCCTCACATACCCTCCCTCTCCCCCTGCCCCATTCCCTCCCTCCTTCCCTCCCTCCTCCCCTCCTCCCATACCCTCCCTCTCCCCCTGCCCCCTTCCCTCCCTCCTCACATACCCTCCATCTCCCCCTGCCTCATTCCCTCCCTTCTCCTTCCCTCCCCCCACACCCCCACTCTCCCCTCGCCTCCCTCCCCCGTAAATATAGACATCATTCTAGAATTCCAGAACCTTCGGGGTTCAAAATGCCATAAGAAACTATGCTAACAGAATGACGGTTAAGTTTTCAAAAGGCGTGGCTTCCAATTTGACATACAGACACAGACACACACACATATGCGCGTGAAAATGTACACATACTTACATGAATGAATATTCTAAATACTCCGTACTCCACACACACACACACACATACAAACATACACACACACACGCGCGAGCACACACGCGCACACACACACACAAACACACACACATACACGTGCGCGCACACACATACATATATACACAAACATAGACACACACACACACACACACATATATAGAGAGAGCAACAATAACAAGTGGGAATGCAATTGCAGAGATCTCCACTCACGAACACCTGCACACGTGTTGGCGAAAGACATTCGATTCAACAATTTGCAACAAGGGAGAAATCGAGGTATTTGAGGGGGGAGGGGTAAGGGGGGAGAAGGGGGGATAGGTTGGAGGAGTGGGGTGGGGGGGGGAGGTGGTCACACGCGTGCCAAACGTATGACTCAATTCCACCCTGAACCTCCGTGGCGGTAGAAGAAAAAAATGGAAAAAAAAAAAAAAAATACCAGAGCTAGTTACAGTCAGAGAAATTAAAATATCGATGAGATGCCAAGAGAGAGAGAGTATGTGTGCATGTGTCAGACGTGTCACTCAGCACAGAGGAAGTCATTAAGGCATATGACAGGCGTGTCATGACAGCGAGGTCCGAGTGTACGATAACGGCGCATATTTCGAGAGCCCGCTGGTTTTGGTTCTGTAAGCGACCGATTTATCTTCATA
>BOPN01001999.1:120782-123282 GCA_017312705.2 Penaeus japonicus | reverse complement strand
TTATGTGTTTCAATATCAATAGCTTGCCACCTAAACTCGAAGAGTTTCAAACAGAGTGCAAAGCTTTTTTCGAGTGCAATTTTGATATTTTAGGTTTTTGTGAAACAAAATTAGACGATAGTATTCTAAGCTTTTATAATCTTAACAATTATGTAAATTATTCTAACCATATTTCACGAAATAGAGGTGGTGTCTGTATTTATGTTTCAACAAAACACTCGTCAAAATACAGGCCTGATATCACAATGACTCTACCACATATACAAACTATTTTCGTAGAAGTTAAGATGCAAGCAAACAAGGTATTAGTTGGATGCATATACCGACCACCACATAGTAGCCCATGTGATTTTCTGAACAGTTTATCTGAGGTACTAAACATCATCCAACGAGAGAAGTCGACTTCGTACCTGATTGGTGACTTTAATATAGATCTTTTGAAACATGCACATTCCAAAGATGTCAGACCTCATATCACTCTTTCACAGCCACTTCCATTACTGCACCATAACATATCCTACACGAGTAACCACAAACACAGCCACGCTTTTAGACCAAATATGGACAAATGATATCAGGCACAATGTGACGAATGGCATTGTTTATTCTTCAGTATCTGATCACTTCCCAGTCTTTTCTTGTTTTCAATCCAGAGATTCTCCCAAAACACCTAACACTACAGTCATAAAATTCAGAGATTTCAGTGCTGCAAATTTAGAGAACTTTTTGTCAGATGTTGAAAACGTCGATTGGCTTAACTGCCTTACCTCAACTGAAGTTGACGAAGGCTTCTCCCAGTTCCATAATAGATTTTACACCATTTTTAGCCAATATTTTCCCATAAAACATAAAAAGATTAAGACACAGCACTTAAACAAACCATATATTACCCACGAAATAAAGCAGCTAATCAAGGAGAAGAATAAGTTGCAGAGAAAATTTCAAAAGAAACCAATAACGTATGGGGAGGCATACCGATCAATAAGGAATCAGGTTAGAAATATGATAGGTAATGCGAAAGCCACATATTACAAAAATAAATTAACAGATTCCATAGGTAATAATAAGAAAACATGGGACATCATAAACACAGTTCTTAATAGAAAATCGCAGACTCCTTTACAGGCATTAAGTCCTGATGTATTAAATTCTTATTTTGCCAACAGTGGAGAAGCTCTAGCGAGCAAACTAGCAACGTCGGAAGCCAGTCACTTACATTATCTAGACAACCCCCTACAAATGTATTTTTCCCCTAGACTCTATACAGAATCTGAAATGTGTAACATTGTAAGAGAGTCTCGAGACAGCTCTGCTGGAAATGATGACATTCCAATGTCTATTATAAAAATTCCTGCTCATATAATTCAGGCACTTACATATTTTTGTAATCGCTCTCTGCAGACAGGTATGTTTCCATCATGTTTAAAAATAGCAAGAGTTATTCCCATACATAAAGGTGGATCACTTGATGAACCAAAATGTTATCGTCCTGTATCCGTTCTCTCAGCATTTGGCAAAATTTTCGAAACCATGATGTATAATAGAATGATTGAATTCTGTAACTACCACAATATATTATCAAATTTCCAGTTTGGTTTTAGAGCTCAACGATCATCAGAATCAGCATTGCAGTGCTTTACAAATGATGTTCTTAGAGCCTTTGATGACAATGAATTCATGATTAGTGTATTTCTAGATTTATCTAAAGCCTTCGATACTGTAAATCACCAAATTCTCATAGACAAACTACACTATTATGGTTTTCGTGGTCCTTCCCTCCGATGGTTCCAGAGTTATCTTTCAAACAGAATGCAATATGTATCAATAAATGGACAATCTTCAATAATGCTACCAGTAAACTATGGAGTCCCTCAAGGGTCAGTCCTTGGGCCACTGCTCTTCAATATATATATAAATGACATGCCAAGATCATCTTCCGCCTTAAACTATGTCTTATTTGCGGATGATTGTACCATATATATCAGTGACAGGAACATTGACATTCTGATGGATAAAATGGACAAAGAACTTGCGATCGTTAATACTTTGCTAACCGCAAACAAACTTACCATTAACCCTAGTAAAACTCATTATATAATATTTAACAGACACAAATTATATACGTATCCACTTCCCCAGATCACTATTAATAACAGTAACATAGAGGAGGTAGACCAAATAAAAATTTCTAGGTGTTATTGTAAATAAACACTTATACTGGCACAGTCATATCCAATATGTACGTAGTAAAATAGCCAAAATATGCGGCATACTATATTTAACACGTAGCCACTTAAACAGAGAGGCTATGCTAACTTTATACTATTCCTTAGTTTATTCAAATCTAACTTACTGCTTGACAGTATGGGGCGGAGCTAGCAGTACATCATTAAATCCTCTAGTAGTCTTACAGAAGAAAGTTATAAGAAATATCATGGGACTGAAGACCACAGATCATACCAACGAATCGTTTGTCAATTTAAAATTACTAAAATTCAAT
>BOPN01001999.1:100782-105782 GCA_017312705.2 Penaeus japonicus | reverse complement strand
AAAGGAAAAGAAGCAGAAGCAGAACAAGAAATCAACAACAACAACAAAAAAACAATTCCAAACACTATTCCCACAATGCGGAAGATATAATGAGAGTCACTATAGAGCCTGGTAGATAATGACAGCCCTCTCACCCTCTATAGTGTCACGAGAAATCTGGCAGATGGGACAATGGGCAAGTGATAATGACAGCTTGACGACGAATAGGGGAATGGGAGAATGGGTGATGATGGTGGTGCAGAGAGAATGGGTATTTAGATTAATGGTATCTGGGGGGTAATTATCGTCGAGTTTGTTATAATGGTGGTTTTGCAGATTGTGTTGCAGATTGTGTTGCAAGTGGGTCTGTTAGTGAAGTTTTTTTTTTTCTTACTTTTTTTTTGGTGGGAGGTTCTGTTTGTTTGTTTGCTTTTGAGGGGGGAAACTTTCCTCTTTTTTCCTTCCTCTCTCCCTCCTCCACTCCACTCCCTCCCTCTCTCTCTCTCTCCCTCCCTCCCGTTCCTCCATCGCCATCTCTCCCTCCTTCTCCTAAGATTCTTCTTCCCTTCCCTCTCTCTCCTTATCATCCTCCCCTTCCCACACCCTTCTTTCCACTCTCTTAATCACCCTCCTTTTATCCTTCTCCTTCTCTCCCTCTTCTCCACTCCCCCCCCCCCCCCCCTCCTTCCTTCCCTCTCTCCACCTCGTCCTCCTCCTCCTCCTCCTTTTCCCTACTCTTGTTTCTCCCCTTTCTCCCCTTCCCACCCTCCCTTTCACTCTCATCCTCCCTCTTCTTCCTTCCCACACCCCATCTCCTCTTCCTCCTCCTCCACCCTTCCTCCCCCTTCACTCCTTCCTCCTCCTGCTTCACTCCCTCTTCCTCCTCCTCCTCCACCTCTTCCCCCTCACTCCCTCCTCCTCCTCCTCCCCTTCCCCCTTCAATCTCTCCCCCCTCCCCCCCCCCAAATAGCCCACTTAAATGCCCCCCCCCCCCCCACTGACAAAGACGGGCGTGCGAACCTAACCTACCTATGGCGGGCGGCCCTTCGTCCTAACCTAACGGAGGAAACGGGATTTCTTTCCTCTATGGGATTTATATTTATGGATGGTAGTACTTTGTTGTTGTTGTTGTTTTTTGTTTCCTCTTCTGTTTTATTTGTTTTCGTTTCATTTCTTATCGGCTTTTGTTTTGTTTTTATTACTTGTTTTTTTGTCTTATTTTCGTGTTTTTATTTTGTTGTTGTTGTTAATCTATTCTAGATAATTATTTTTTTCTTTTCTTATTAATTAATTGTATCTTTGATTTAATTTTGATATTTATAAGGTTAGCGAGGCGAGAATTATAATATGTCGCAACATTTATTATCATTATCCGTTTTGTATTATTTTGTCTTTTTTATTTATTCTAATTTCTTCTGTCGGTTTTACCTCACTTTAGAGAAGAAAAAAAATCTTAATTTATTAATTGCATTTACTTTTTCCTCAAACAACTTCAAGAATCTCACGTACGAAATTTAATTCCTCTCCATATATGAATTAGAAAAAAAATCCTTATTTTCATCTCCCTTCAATCCACAAAGCTGAGAAGACACCAAGGAAAAAAAATCAGAAAAGAAAAGAAAAAGGAATATTTTTGGCGGGAAGTTCAACCGTCTCCGTTCGAGGTGCATCTCGCTATTTCTCGCTCGTTCTCGTTCGGATCGCGTTTGATGGCGGACCCAGACATGCAAATGGCGTCGATGGGACTCGAAATTGTTTGCTTCTGTCTGTTTACTTTTCTCTTTTACTTCTCATTTCTGTTGCTGTTGATATTTTTCGTTCGTTGTTTCCTTTTTTTTCTTTTTTTCGATGTTACGTTTTATTGTTGTTGTCGTTTTTCTTATTTTGGTTTTGTTTTTATTTCGTGTATTCTCCCTCTCTCCCTTTCTCTTTTACTTCATTTCTCTCTCTTATTCTCCCTCCTCTTCTTCCTGATTATCCCTCTATCTCCTCCTCCTCCTCCTCCCCCTCATTTTCCTCCTCCTCCTCCTCTTCTTCCTCCTCCCCCTCCCCCTCCTCTTCTTCCTCCCCCCTCCTCCTCCTCGTCCATCTCCTCCCCCTCTCTTCCTCCTCCTCCCCCTCCTCTTTCACATCCTCCCCCTACTCCTCCTTCAACTCCTTTCCCTCCTTTTCCCCTTCCTCCTCCTCCTCCTCCTCTTCCTCCTCCCCCCTCCTCCTGCTCCTCCTCCTCCTTCTCCTCCCTGGCTTCCTCCTCCTCCTCCTTCCCCCTCCCTTACCCTTTCCTGCACTTCTCTCCCATCCCTCATTATCCTCCACCCCCCCCCTCTCCCTAACCCCCCTCCTTCTCTTCCTTTCTCTTCCTCCCCCTTCTCTCCTTTCCGTCTCTCCCTCCCCCTCCTCCCCCTCCTCTCCTCTTAACTTCCTTATCCTTCTTCCCACTTCTCCTGACCCTCGCCCCTTCCTCCTTTCTTCCTTCCCTCCTCTTAACCTATGCTCTCCTTCTTTCCCCTTCTCTTCCTCCTCCTCTCCATCCTCTCCTCCCTCTCCTCCTCCTCCTCTCCATCCTCCTTATCCTCTCCCCCTTCCCCTCCCTGTAACCCCCCTCCTCCCTACCCTCTCCCCTTCCCCTGCCTCTCCTCCCCTCCCCTTCTCTTCTCTTCCTTTTCACTCGTCCTCCTTTTAACTCCTTCCCCTCCTCTTCCTCCTCCTCCTAACTCACGTCTCCCCCTCCCCCTCTATCTCTCCCCTCTCCTTCCCTTCCTCCCTCCCCCTCCTCCTTCCTCTGCTTTTATTCCCTTCCCCCCCCCCCCCCCCCCGCCTTCTCATTCCTCCGCCCTCACCCTCCCTCCCTCCTCCTAACCCCCTCCTCCTCCTCCCTACCCTCTCCCCTCCTCCTTCCCCTTAATCTCCTTCTCCCTTCCCACTACCCCTACCCCTATCCCTTTCACTCTTCTCTTCCCCCTTAATCCCCCCTCCCCCTCCCTCTCTATCCCTCCCCTCCCTCCCCCCTTTCCTCTCCCCCTTCCTCCCTCTCCCTCTTCTCTTTCCCCTTAATCCCCCCTCTCCCTCCCTCTCTATCCCTTCCCTCCTTCCTCCCCTCTTGCCTCCCTATCCCTACCCCTCTTTCCCTCTTCCCTCCCTATCCCTCCCCCTCCCTCCCCCTCTATCCCTCCCCTCCTTCCTCCGGTCTCCCCCCCCCTCCCTCCCGTCTCCCCTCCTTCCTCCCCCTCTTTCCCCCCTCCCCCCACCCTTTATCTGCAGCCTGCCGTGTTAAGTTTCCGGCACTGTGTCCTGCATAATTATTGAATTAGGTTTAAATGCCATCTGCCATCTTTTTATTCCCCGCTGCCGTCATTTCTGTTGCGTATTGTTGACTGTCTGTGTGGTTGGTTTGTCTCGTATTGTTGCTTATGGTCTGCACTGTTTATTATCATTATTATCATTATTATTATTATTATCATTATTATTGTTGTTATTATAATCATTGCTATTATTATCATTATTATCATTATTATTATCATTATGGTTATTTCATTATAGTTATCTTTGTATCATTTGCTTTATTTGTTATCTGTTCTGTTTTTGTTGTTGTCATTATTATCGGAAATGTTTTTGTTATTGTATGATCAACGTGTATCAAGTGTGTTGTTGTTTTTACTGTTGTTGATGCTGAGTTTGTATGTATATATATATATATATATATATATATATATATATATATATATGTGTGTGTGTGTGTGTGTGTGTGTGTGTGTGTGTGTGTGTGTGTGTATACATACATACATATATACATATACATACATAAATATAAAGAATTAATAAATGAACCGACAGTTAATTGAATAAAACTAACCATGATATATAAAGCTTCAGATAAAATTCCATTGTGATTAAAATAAGATCTAGCATGAAACCATATTGAGTTCAAACGTGTGGCGCGTGGCATATGCATTGCAGAGTTGTTTACTTTTTTTGTTGTTGTTTACGAGACAGTGTTCATCTTCTTTGTTTGTTTTTTTTGTTTTTAGTTGCTTATTTTCCTCGATTTTTTTGTTGTTTTATTTGTTTTCGATTGCTTTTCGCTTTCTGTTTTTGTTTTTCCTCTTGTACTCTTCGTCTATTCCTCATTCTCAGAGAGAGAGAGAGAGAGAGAGAGAGAGAGAGAGAGAGAGAGAGAAAGAGAGAAAGAGAGTAAAAGTAAGAGAGAATGAGAGAGAAAGAGAAGGAGAGAGAGAGAAAGAGAGTAAGAGAGAATGAGAGAGAGAGAAAGTGAGAAAGGAAAGAGAGAGAGAAAGAGAGATGGGTGTCTCAGTCTGTTGGAACTAATAACCCACACAAAATAGGTATGTAAAACCTGACATAGGGTTTATACAAATCAAGTTTATTCCATAACACAGATAGTCTAAAGTTATGATACGCAATATATACCATACACTATAGCACAATAATCACTATAATAAACACTATCACGACACTATAAACAAGCGGAGAAATCAGGTGTCAGCGGTAGCGCAGTCCATCCCGGTCTGACTATATGTTCCAGATATCCGGTTTATATTAAAGGGTTTCCGAGCAAGAAGGTAGTCTGGAATGTAGGGGGCGTGGCAGCCAAAGGTATTTCAACTCTTTTGAGGGTCATGGTACTTGGGAAGGCAACTATGTGTGAATTATCTGTCCATCTAGGTTGACCTGATCTGACCCGGAGATTCCCTTACTAGCTAGTGTGTTATTCATGTTATCTTTGTATATTGATTTGTTGTTATATTTAGTATCTTACATAAATATACTACAGGATTGTTAATATAGTTGTATAAATTGTGGCTCGCTGTATTGTATGTGTTGTATTATAACGTGAATCATAATATAGAAATATTGTAATAATGATTTATGGATACTACCTAACTATGCTCTATCTTTCAAAACTACTCCTCTCTTATTTCATACTTCAAGTTTTTTAAAAAATTGACACATAAGCAATATACACACACACACACAACCTGTAGTACAGTTTCCTGCAGCGG
>BOPN01001999.1:85782-93282 GCA_017312705.2 Penaeus japonicus | reverse complement strand
GAGGAGGGAGAGGAAGAGGAGGAGGAGAAAAAAGGGGGAGGAAGAGGTGAAAGAGGAGGAGGAGTGAAAAGGGGAGGAGGAGGAGGAGGAAAAAGGGGAGGAGGAGGAAAAAGGGGAGTGGGAGGAGGAGGAGGAAAAAGGGGAAGAGGAGAGGAGGGAGAAAAGGAAGAGGAGAAGGAGGAAGACAAGGAAAGGGAGAAGGAGGAGGAGAAGAAGCAAAATGAGGAGTAAAAGAAAGGGAGAAGGATGATGAACAAGAAGAGGCGAAGAAGGATATGTAGAAGAAAGGGAATAAACGGTAGGAAGAGGAGGTAGAGGAAGCGAATAAGAAAAAGAGGAAGAGGAGCAAAAGGAAGTGAGCAAGGAAAGGAGAAAGTGGAAGTTCGTGTAACCGTCTGTGTGCGTGTGTGTGTGTGTGTGTGTGTGTGTGTGTGTGTGCGTGTGTGTGTGTGTGTGTGTGTGTGTGTGTGTGTGTGTGCGTGTGCGTGTATGTGTAGTGTGCGTAAAGAAAAACGCGAGAAAGAAAAAGTCCTCGTTAAATCAGCAGAGAAAGAAAACGGGAAAAGATGAACTCCAGCGAATCGAAAACGAGGAAGCGAATGTGGGCGGAGCATCAAGACAGACGGCAGATCCCGGATGTGAAAAGTTCCCCAATAGTTTACAAATCGCGGGGGGGAAATAAAATAACTTCCGCCAATTTTAGCGCGATTCACCAAACTAAAAGAAGGACACCAGGTGAATACTGACGCTTTCCGGTCATATTGAGATTTCGGCTTCCACGATTTGTTTTCGCAAGCGGCAATCCCTTCCACTTGCAAGACTCCGGTCGCACTGGGAGGCGGGTGAAATATACGTTTATTTATGTATTCATTCATTCATTTTGTGTGTGTGTGTGAATGAAGTCGAACAATTCATATGAATGACATATGCATGATTATTTCTTTCTCTTTTTTCCTCACTCGATATCAAGAAACAAAAAACGATAAGATAAGAAATAGCGTGACAAAAAGTAACTGCTTTCAAGGAATTCATCTCAATTAAAGAAAGCAATTGAGAAGTTTGCTCATGATAAACGACAATGGAAGTTCTCATTCGTCTTCTAGAAACTGATTTCCTTTAGCTTTTATCCGGTATTAATGATGCGAGAGCAATCTTGAAATTCCGCGCCATTTTGTCTGTTGCTCGCTCGCCGTTTTTCTTTTGTTTGCCGGCTCGTCTTTTTTTTTTTTTTTTTTTTTTTTACGGGGGGAAAGGGGGGATTGGAACGATCTGGTCTTATATTTATATGCTTCTATTTCTTGTTGTTCTTTTTTTTCTTTTCTAATTATTTATCTCTTTATTGTTTTTTTTACATCTTTTCACTATTCTCCTTTCAGTTTTATGCATGTATGTGTGTGTGTGTGTGTGTGTGTGTGTGTGTGTGTGTGTGTGTGCATATTCACAATCATACACACACGTTATATCTTTCTCTCTGCTGGTCTCCTCCTACGAACCACTTTCTACTTCAACATAATAACTTTCCCATTTTATCTCCTTTTTCCCTATTTATCCCTTCCTCTTGCTACTCCCTATCCCTCTCTCCCCTTCCGAAGATAAGATAAGCCTCGTTCCTCATCAGATCTTGCTGACACGATAATACGATAGAAAAAAAAGGAAAAGGAACCATCTTCAAGACTACACATCCGGGCATCTCAGTCGCCTCGATGCTGATTGGACGATAACGCGAGAGAATGAAATATTGTCGCTGATTGGTTGAGGTCGTGAGAGAGGGAGACAGATCACATCTGATTGGTTGATATTGTGAGAGGGAGAGAATGATCACATCTGATTGGCTGACATCGCCAAAGATACTTTCGCTAATTAGTTGATTATGTGATGTAATGATCATCGAGGAATGGTTGATATCTCGATTAATAGGAAGGTTGTCGCTAATTAGATGATTTGCAAGATGATTTCTTGTTGCTTGATTTCATGAAATAACGATCATTACAGATTGGTTACTATTGCAAGAGCAAGGTAGAAATTTCAAGGTTTAGAAGAAGAAAGATCATTGGTTGATACTGCAAGAGTAAGTGAAAAAGATCATCGCTCTGCAAGAGGAAGATTATTGTTGCTTAGATGAAAGAGAAAGATCAATTTTAGAGTCGATGATATCTTTGAGAAACCATAACACGTTTGCAACATGTCTGAGCGGAGGACAAACATGTCATAACATGTTTGCAACTTGACGTGAATCTTAGGTTTTCCACATTTCACATTAAAGACAAAAATAACACCATAGAAATAATATGTATTGTAGATTCACAATATGATATCGTACTTTAAAAATAAAGCATTTGAAGTTTTAATCATTACATACGAGGCACAGAGAAAGCCTTTGTTTGCATACTAGGAGCGAGAAAGCAAAGGTAAAGTGGGATGAAGTCAGAGCTAGTTCGAGTGTATGTCCTCAATGAAGAAAAGTCTTTTAGAATAAACTGAGTGAGGTTTTTCTTTACTAATTATTTAATGTATCATCATTCGGCTTTCTTCTTCTTCTTCTTTTATCAGCGGATTATCTGTCTCCATCTCCCTCTTCTATCCTCTTCATCCTCTTCAATCAGACCAGCTGATATATTGTCTCTCACTGCATCCGCATCCATGCATCTCCTCTTAGGCCTTCCTCTCTTTCTTCTTCTCGATGGTTCCATACCCAACATCTTCCTCCCTTCCTTTGTCTTATTCTTTGTCTCATTTCCATACTGGCCTAAGTGTTTATCCTTATTTTGGGTAAATGTTTGAAATTTGAAGTTCTTGCGAGACCTGGCAACTCTACCCACGTTGGCGCGCGCTGGCTTGCTGCCGAGATGGAGACTCTATGGGTTGTTACGAAGTTGGAAAAAAAACTAGTGTGGACCTGGACTACTGAAATGAGGACTGGAGCAGGACAGCAGTAGGTCAGAGACGGAGGTATAAGACATGTGTTGCATTTTGGGGGTTTAAAGAATTTCAGATATTGGCGAGACAATAGTATAGGCTACTCTAACAGTTTTTTTTCTCTTTTTTTTGACGCATCGAGATATGGAAAAAAAACAAAAATCATATTGTTTAACCGAAGAATAAGGAAGAAAAGACAAATTAAAGATAACGGAACTGAAAGTAAACACCGTTGATGATTGGTTGATATTCTTAGAGATAGTAAAAAAGATCATTGCTGATTGGCTGATATCGCAACCGAAAATAAAATCATCGCTGATTGGTTGATATCAAGAGAGAGAGAAAATAGACCGTCGCTGATTGGATAGCATAAAGATAGCCATTCACGGGACTTGATTGGCTTGTTGATAGGTGGGACGGGGAAGGGGGGAGGGGTGGGGAGGAGGCAAAGAGGTGGTAGAGGGAAGGTGAGAGGAAGGGAAAGGGTAGGGTGTGGGGCAAAGAGGTGGTAGAGGGAAGGGGAGGGTAAGGGGTGGGGAGGAGGTAGGGAGGTGATAGGGGGAAGGGGAAGGGGTAGGGGGTGGGGAGGAGGCAAAGAGGTGGTAGAGGGAAGGGGAGGAGGTAGGGAGGTAGTAGAGAGAGGAAGGGGAAGGGGAAGGGGAAGGGTAGGGTGTGGGGAGGAAGCAAAGAGGTGGTAGAGGGAAGGGGGAGGGGAGAAGGAGGGAAAAAAGGGAGGGGAGTTTCCCGGTAAAGTTCAGGGTTAATGCGTTACCTTATCCGATATAGCAGGATGAGAAGAGTAAAGTATAATTGATTCGCAGATAAATCATGGCGAATAATGCCCGAGCGAAGAAAATGGGACGTAAGGTGATGAATGTTGTTGATCATCGGGTTCCTTTTTTCTTTTCTTTCTTTCTTTCTTTCTTTTTTTTTTTTCTTTTTTTCTCTTTTCTTTCTTTTTCTTTCTTTTTTTTCATTCTTATTTTTCTTTCTTTTTTTTCTTTCTTTTTTCTTTCTTGGCTGTTTGTCTCTGTCTGTCTATCTTTATCTATCTGTCTGTTTCCGTTGCTCTTTCTCTCTCTCTCTCTCTCTCTCTCTCTCTCTCTCTCTCTCTCTCTCTCTCTCTCTCTCTTTTCTTATTAGATATCATATTTATTTTCAATTTCTTTATCATTTATTATTTATTTCTTAAATCGATAAAAACAATAATAATAAGAAAAAAAAAAGACTAGATGAGATAGGAACAAAAATATAGCCAAGAAATATATGTTTCTAAGTGACTGTTAAGATTAAAAAAAAAAAAAGTACATATATGTATAATATATATATATATATATATATATATATATATATATATATATATATATATATATATATATATATATATATATATATATATATATATATATATATACATAGAGAGAGAGAGAGAGAGAGAGAGAGAGAGAGAAAGAGAGAGAGAGAGAGAGAGAAGTTATAAAAATAAAGAAATAAGCAAAAAAGAAACGAAAACGGAAAATCTTTTCGACAAGACAACCAGAGCGAAAAAGAATGATAATAAAAAAAATATAAAAAAAATGTTTCGCTCGTTTTTTTATTCTCTTTTCCTCGACTGCTTAAATTCTTTATTTCTAGCTATCTGGCTATTTGTTTGTATGACTGGCTGTCCGTCTCTGTCTGTCTGTCTGTCTTTGTCTATCTGTCTGTTTCTGTCTCTCTCTCTCTCTCTTTCTCTCTCTCTCTCTCTCTCTCTCTCTCTCTCTCTCTCTCTCTCTCTCTCTCTCTCTCTCTCTCTCTTTCTCTCTTTCTCTCTTTCTCTTTTCTTACTAGATATTATATTCATTTTCAATTTCTTTATCATTTATCATTTAAATCTTGAAGTTAAATAATAATAGAAAAGACTAGATGAGATAAGAACAAAAACTATAGCCAAGAAATAAATGTTTCCAATTGACTGTTAATATTTTAAAAAAAGAGGTAAGATATACAAATAAAGAAATAAGCAAAAAAAAAAAAAATGAAAATGGAAAATCTTTTCGACAAGACAACGAGAGCGAAAAAAAAAAAATAAATGCTCATCTTTAACACCTCCTCTATCCCCCCAATCTCCCCCTCATCCCTCCCCCCCTAAAAAAAGATACTCACTTACCCCTCCACCATCCCTCCTTCCCCCTCCCCCTCCCTCCAACCTCCACCATCACCCTTCCCCCCCTTCCCCCTCCAACCTCCACCACCACCACCAACCCCCCCTCCCCACCAACCCTCCCCCTCCCCCCGACTCCAACCCCATCTCTCGACCCACCCACCCACCCTCTACGGTAAAAAAAAAAATAATAAAAAAAAAAAACGAAAAAGATAACTTCAACGAACTAGAATTATGGAAGCATTAACTGCAAAACCCCAGAAGGAGAACTAGCCACGCGACCGTAAATCTATCCTTCAACTATGCTATCGGCCAGAAATACGGGAGGGAGGAGGAGGAGGGAGGAGGAGGGGAAGGGGAGTGGAATGAGGAGAAGGGGGGAGGAGGGAAGAGAAGGGGGTGGAGGGAGAAGGGGGTGGAGGGAGAGAGGAGGAGCGGGGAGAGGAGAAGGGAGGAGGAGCGGGGGAGAGAGGGAGGAGGAGGAGAGGAGGGAGGGAGGAGTGGGGAGAGGAGAAGGGGAGTGGAGGGAAGAGAAGGGAGGAGAAGGGGGTGGAGGGAGGGAGAAGGGAAGAGAGGAGTGGAGGGGAGAGAGGAGGACCGGGGAGTAGAGTGGGGAGGGAGAGGGAGATGGAGGGTGGAGGGAAGAGAAGGGAGGAGAAGGGGGTGGAGGGAGGAGGAGGGGATGAAGGGAGGAGAAGGGGAGTGGAGGGAGGAGGGAGGAGAAGGGGAGTGGAGGGAGGAGAAGGGGGGTGGGAGGAGAAGGCAGGAGGAGTGGGGTAGGGGGAAGAGAAGGGAGGAGGAGGGGGAGAGAGGAGAAGGAGAGTGGAGGGAGGAGGAAGGAGAAGGGGGTGGAGGAAGGAGGGAGGAGAGAGGAGGAGGGTGAAGGGAGGAGGAGTGGGGTGGAATGAAGAGAAGGGAGGAGAAGGGGAGTGGAGGGAGGAGGGAGGAGAAGGGGTTGGAGGTAGAAGGGAGGAGAAGGAGTGGAAGGAGGAGAAGGGGGTGGAGGGAGGAGGGAGGAGAAGGGGTTGGAGGTAGAAGGGAGGAGAAGGAGTGGAAGGAGGAGAAGGGGGTGGAGGGAGGAGGATGGGGTAAGAAGAAGGGGAAAGGAGGAGGAGGAAGTGAGAGATAGTGGAGGAGTGAGTAGAGAAAGAGAAGAGAAAGGATGAGGGAAGAAGAGGGAGACGAGAAAGGAGGACGGAGTGGGAAGATGGTTGAGAAGGTAGAGTGAGGAGAAGAAGCGGGAGAAAGCAGAGGATGAAAGTGGGGAAGAGGAGGGAGAAAAGGGAGAAAGTGAAGGGAGGAGGAGGGAAAAGGAGAAAGTAGAGGGAGGAGAGGGAAAGAGGAGAGAAGTGCAAATAAGAGGAGGAAGAAGAAAGGAAGGAGGATGGAGAGAGAGAGAGATAGGGGAAGGGAGAGAAAAGATGGAAGAGGAAGGTAGAATGAGAAGGGAGTAAGTGGGGAAGAGGAGAGGGAGGTGAACAAGTGGACAGCGAAGATAGGAAGGGGTGAGGGTAGAAGAGAAGGGAGGAATAGAAGAGAGGTAAGAATGAAAAGGGAGAAAAGGAAAGGGAATTGTAGGGGGAAGAGAGGGAGACCAACGGGAGAGGAGAGAATTGAAGCTGGAAGAGAGACATGGAAGAGGTGAACGGAGAAGGAATGTGGATGGAAGGAAGAAGAGAAGGAAAGAGGAGTGAGGGGAAGAGGGGGGAGGGGAGGAGAGGCGAGGGAGGGAAAGGGAATGGAAGGGATAAGGATAAGCAAGAGTAGACGCTTCGCCGGGCATATATAAGCACTGAGACGAGCCCGCCTGCATCAGCGTGTGCTGACTCTTGAGAGAGAATGAGCCAGCGAGTGTTGACTCGAGCTGAGCTTGGTCCTTCCCCGTCGCATGGCCCAGACACGTCAGTAACCGCCAGGCGACAGCGGAAACTCACGAGCTTGGACGGGGCTCGATCTGCCGACCACGGGGATGGGAAGTCGGCACGCTATGGACTGCACTATCTAGCAGCTGAATGGAAGGTGTCCAGTATGCGTGCGCGCTTGTGTGTGTGTGTAGATAGATAGATAGGTAGATAGATACATATATACACATATATACATATATACATACATATATACATACATACATACATACATACATATATATATATATACATATACATACACACATACATATATATATACATATATATATGTATGTATGTATATATATGTATATGTATATATATATATATATATATATATATATATATGTATATATATATATGTATATACATATATATATATGTATGTATGTATGTATGTATGTATATATATATATATATATATATATATATTCATATACTTAAATGATACATATATGTGTATGTGTTTGTTTGTGTGCGTGTGTGTATGTTTGTAGAGCCGACATCACGAAGAGACGTAAAACCTGTTTGCAGTCC
>BOPN01001999.1:78282-80782 GCA_017312705.2 Penaeus japonicus | reverse complement strand
CATTCCAAAAGGCATAACTATATACTGATACAGGCCAAATGGAGTAGTAAATGCAGATATTTGTTGAGCTCTTTCTGTGAGTCTTACTTGGTAGTAGCCCTTTAATAAATCTAGCTTTGTAATGAACTTAGAATGCCCCACAGAGTCTATCAAGTCATCTATTCTGGGAATAGGATAAGAGTCAGGAACCGTCACCGAATTAACCCGTCTGTAGTCAGTGCATAAGCGTATCTGACCCCCTTCCTTTGGCACTAGAAGGCAGGGAGAGGCCCAATGAGAATTGCTTGGACATGCCAGTCCATTCGCAAGAAGAAAATCCACCTCTTCTCTCATCTGTTGCTTCTTCAGGGGGTGAAGTCTATAGGATGCTTGACGGATGGGATATCATGTTGAATAATGTTACACTGGCCTGGAGTATCTGAAAATACATCCGGGTAAGTATTTATCAGAGTCATCACATCAATGATTTGTGAACTTTTAAGATGTCCAAGGAACGTTTGTAACTTTGAAATTATTTCAGAGTTTGATAATTCCTTCCAGGGATCTATAGGGTCTTCATTTCTACTATTTATAATATTACAAGGGAGTCTCGGAGAGCTACCTGTAGGGTAATTTGTTATATAAGCTTTTAACAAGTTTACATGAACCAACTGGGAAGATTTTCTGCGATCTGGTGTTTAAAATGTAATTTACTTTGCCAACTTTCTTTTGAATGTCATATGGCACATGATATTTAGCTTGTTAAAAGGAGAACCATGAATGGGAAAGAAAACCAAGACCTTATCACCTATGTTAAAGTTTAATTTTAGATTTTTGTCAAAATCCCCTTTCATTTTATTCTGAGCCTTTAGTAGATTGCTTTTTGCAACCTGGCGAACTTTACTGAGGGTAGTCTTGAGTTTGTCCAGATAAGCTGAAACTGTCGAAGTTTGATTCTCAGAGGATTTGATCCAGTTATCTTTAACCAGTTTAAGGGGACCTCTTACTTTCCTACCAAAAAGCAATTCAAATGGGGAAAAACCCAATGATTCATGAGGAGCCTCTCTAATAGCGAATAACATAAATGGCAAACCTTCATCCCAACATTCCTGGTTCTCACAGCAATGTTCACGAAGCATTGTCTTAGTGGTCTGGTGCCATCTTTCAAGTGCGCCTTGTGACTCCGGATGATAAGCCGTGGACAGAGAGTGCTTGATACCCAATTCTTTGATCACCTTAGCAAAGAGTTCGCTGGTGAAGTTGGTGCCTCGGTCACTCTGCACTTCCTGAGGAATGCCAAAAGTAGTAAACATATGAACAAGATGATGGACAATAATTTTAGTAGAAATTGTTTTTATAGGAAAGCTTCCAGGATATCTTGTGGTGGGATTATTACAGTTGTTCTGATTTCCCTTCTTGGTTTTTGGTAATGGACCAACACAATCTATGATTATCTTCTGAAAAGGTTCTGAAGGAACCTGTATGGGCTGCAAAGGGTAAGGAGGAATTTTCTGATTTGGCTTACCCGCTATTTGACATATGTGACATGAGTTAACAAATCTTATTACGTCTCTCTTCATCCCTGGCCAAAAATAATCCTGCAAAACTTTTTGATAAGTCTTAGTGATACCGAGGTGTCCACCGTAGCCTTCATGAGCGATCGCCAGTATTGATTCCCTAACAGACACAGGTAATACAATTTGATGCTTTTCAGCCCAAGTGTCTTCAACTGAGAGATCAGGTGGCCGATAAAACCTATTTAATACACCATCTTTGTAGTAAATAGTAGGTGATTTGTCAATCTCTTTCTCAGATACAGCTTCTTTATGAAGGTTTGCAAGGGAACCATCATTTTGTTGAGCAATTATCAGTTTTTCAGGAGTCATGAGTTCAGAAAGTAAGTTATCATTATTTATAGACCACATAGACGTGACAGGTGAAGATATATTTCTCTGTAGAGCCTTGCTTAGTTCCCAGGCCCTTGTCACTGCACAGGCTGGAAACAAGTAAGGCTGCTCTATTTCCAGCTCATTGGTTGTATTGGGTGACAGAATCGAACTTTTAGTTTAGGAACTATTAAATTCCCAGCCAAGTCATTTCCTAAAAGGAGGGATGCATCAGGTATAGGCATTTCTGAATCGATAACACCTACAGTTACAGAACCCTTTACTAGATCACTTTCCAAATATATCTTTGCCAATTTGACTGGAATAGTGGAATTTAGTACTTGTAAATATACTTTCTCACCAGTGTAACACTTGTTAATACCTGGAAAGGCTTTCTTGGCAATTATAGTTTTGGCTGATGCCGTATCCCTGACAATATTTACATTGTACTTTTTAGAATCAGAATCGACGGAAACCGTTCCTTTTGATCTAAATGCCTGAAAGATATCGTCCTGTTCCTTTCGTACATGATTGCTAAAGTTAATGGTAGCCAGGGGCTTAGTGAACATTGGTACCTTCGCTACTTTACATCTAGGGTCAGGACAATTTTTAATCACATGACCATCTTTTTTACA
>BOPN01001999.1:60782-70782 GCA_017312705.2 Penaeus japonicus | reverse complement strand
TTGTCAAGTGATTACCACAGCCTCCACCGACTATTTTCAGGCAAAATGTTGCTTTGACTTATTTGACAGTTAATTGGCAGGGAGGATTACAAGCTACATCTCTCCTGAATATATATGGTGAAGGTTCATTGGCATTTTGCTGAAGTGGCAGTGTTAGTAGAGGCCACAATGGTCACTTGATGCAATGCCACTCTAATTACTGCAAGTAACATTGCCATAGCTGGTCACACAGCCAGAGGATGTGGATTTTATAAGTATAGCTCAAACTTTTTAACCCATTAATAGCAGATGGCATGATTTGCTGTCAAGGCAGCATCGGTCATAAACGCAGATGGCACCTTGCCAAACAACATAAACCCACCACATGACTGTATACATATTTTATTAAAACTGTGGCCAATGGGTTAAAAGGAGAAATTATTGTAGATGTTGGTTGCATGAAATATGTATTGAAAATTTGCCAGATGTGAGGGAAGTCTAAATTTTGTAGGCCGGGTTCCTTAATTGCATACTAACTCCTTGATAATTATGTTAAATAGAACACATCAAGTGTTGCCCTGGCCCTCACACTTTGCATTCCAGCAAAGGTCGATCAACCCTAATCTCATATAATCTTTTGCCACCTTCAGATGAAGCTGAGTATGACAATTGATATATAACTCCCTATTGAGGTTAAAGACAAAGTTTTGGATCAGGTAATTTTCCTGTAGCATAATAAGCATCTTCAAAATCTAACAGCAAATTGAATATGAACTGATCATTGATAATTCTGTGAAAAAAAAACAGGACCAACTTTAGCTGTATGTGTGCGTAAGATGTCAAATTATAGGGGGAAAGTTTATGTAAACAGTGATTTAAGAGGATCACTTTTGCTGAATTGGACACCAATATATATAAAATGGATCTATGAGATGGAAGTAATATACGCAAATTCAGAACCTCGTCCTCCCTTTATTTCAATAGCTATAGGGATGATTTTTGTTTATATAGAATAAGAAAAAATATATATATATTATGAATGATGAAAGTATTATACTGAATTTACGCAGGGGAACAATTTGTATAATAACATTATTTTTTTTATAGGAATTTTAGAATTAAGCAACGTTACAGTATACAATATACTTTACTCACTGATAAAATATTCCCTAAAGATTAATAATGGTCTAGATCTCCCAGGGAAGGATGACATTTTGAGTGTAGAAAAGAAAATCCTTGTAAATGTACCGTGAAATAAATAAATCCATAAGCCATTAGTAAATATTAGTGTGTCATAAGCCACTACTTGTGATAAAGTTCCACGCCAGCTATTTAGAAATACTAGCCATAAGGTCATGGATAAATGGATTTTGTTAGATTATCTTGAAAAAGAGACAACACGCAGGTAATTCTATAATTACTATTCTTTTTACTAATGTTAGCATCATTAGTAGTTGTGATTATTTTCATTGTCATTATAATGTTCTTTTTATATTTATTTTATATTTATTTTGTTAGTATTTTTAATATTATTATCATTGTATCATCATCATCATCATCATCATCATCATCATCATCATAATCATCATCATCATCATCGCCACCACCACCATCACCGTCACAATCACAGTTCAGTTCAGTTCAGACAGATATGCGAAGACGTCGCTTCGCCCGGGCTATATGCTCAAGGCGGCCCGGCCTCTGTCAGCTACGAGTGCTGACTCATCTTATCTAATCTTATCTGATCATCATCGCTGACATTCAGCTCAGTTCAGAGAGATTTTGCGAAGACGTCGCTTCGCCCGGGTTGTGTGGAAGGGGTAGCCCGGTCTCTATTGGCTATAAGTGCTGACTCATCTGATCATCATAACTGAACTTTTACCGTGGCGGTCGGATTGCCTGTAGGCGCTCCAGTTGCCAGGGGGCTAATGACAGGCATAGCCGTCTAACCAGCCCGGCGGCTGTCGTCTCTGGGCCCTGCCTAAGGAAGCGAGTGTGCTCGCATTCCATCAGGTAGTGCTCTAATTTGGCGTCCGGCGCGCCTGGCATACTCACAGCGTCGCTCATCTTGCCCAATAGTGGGGATTGATTTGCCACGCACAAGGTAACCCTATTCTCAGTCTGTGCAGATGACTTCAGCACACCTTGATGTTCTGGGAGAGAGTATCAGCGACTCATAGCCTGTGGCGTCTGAGCACCAGCTGGCCGAGGGGGAGGTTCTCGCTTCCTCTCTGTGTCGCTGCAGGGCACCGACCTGCCCTGCAACCATCGTTTTACGCCTTAGCAGTTCCCGGCTAGGATGCACCACAAGATCACTCAAGGGTTTCTTCCTGCCTTCCTCCGCTAGCCTGTCAGCTACGTCATTCCCTTCAATACCAACATGGCTTGGGATCCAGTTGATGATGATGCGTCTTCCCTGGTCCAGGATTCTCTGAGCAATGGTGAGAATCGAGGTTACCAGATACAAACGTTATCAAGGGGCGTGCTTTGTTGCAGGCTGTCAATGGCGGCTTCAGTCTGTCTGCCTGTAACAACATGCCCGTCCGTCTGGGCTGCATGGGCTAGGGCTCCCATAATAGCTACTGCCTCTGCCTGGAGCGAGGAGGCATTGTCTGATACCCGCATAGCTTTCTCTATGCCCCTTGCTGCAAAACCGGCGCCTGCAGTGCGGGTGGTGGGGTCTACAGAACCATCCGTGAAGTAGGTTTTACTATTCAGCGGCGTGATTGCTGTAATGTTCCTCTTCAGCCTTCAATAGAGGCGGTGAGTACTGCGTTTTTCTTCTTGATAGACTCATGACAGAGAACTCTATCAGGATCGTGCCCTGACGGGGCTGAGACATAGTCAGGGTGGGGATGGTCCATGCCCTTGATCAGTAGTGTCTCTTTGAGCTCAAAGCGTTTCAGCACTCTGGTTGTTTGAGACAGCCAGGTGTTGTTAGCAAAGAGTTCTTGGTTCTGTGCAAGCTGACGCTGCACTCTCTGTCTTAGCTGCGAGTCCAGTGGGGACTGTAGGACATTGACAAGGAACTGGGCCGCCATCTAATCAATCAGGGTGTCCAGGGGAAAGAGTTTGGCCTCCAAGAGGAGGTTAGTAACCTTAGCCCACCCAAGGGCACCCAAAATAATCCTGGCGGCTTGCATTATGTCGAGTCTTTTCCTGAGTCCAGGTTTTACTGTGATCAGGGCGACGGAGGCGTAGTCCACAATGGGACGGACAGCGTGCACGTAAAAAGATCTTAGTACGCGGTGTCCAGCCCCTAAGCGCCGCCCAGACAGAGCTGCGACAGAGAGCCTTGCCTTGGTCCGGTCTAAGAGATGTTTGATCTCGGAGCAGAAGGTGAGGTTCTTATCGATCCATAACCCCAAGTATTGGTAGACGTGTACCCACCCAAGCTCTAGACCTTGGACTCGCAGTCTTTGATCACAGACATCATGTTTCAATGCCATTGCCTTCGATTTGGCTGCTGAGATCCCAGAAAGCCCGACTCTGCAGCATTCCTCAGTTATTAGGTCCAGACAACGCTGGGCCTTTCTGACTGGATTCACATTTCTTCTCCCAGTGGAGATAATTGCTACATCATCTGCATATGAAATAATCGTGCACCCCGCTGGGAGTGGAATGTCGAGAATGTTTAACATGAGGATGTTGAACAGGGCCGGGCTAAGGACCCCTCCTTGAGGGGTACCATTCTCTAGAGGCAAATGCCTGGAAAGGTGACCTTGGAAATTCACTCTGGCAGTTCTGTTCCGAAAGTAATCGCCAATCCAGGCTAGCAGCCTGCCTTTGATTCCCTTGCGGATCAGGATCTCCTGAATGGCTAGCGGGTTTGCCAGTTCAAAAGCCTTCTCCAGGTCAAGGAAGACAATGACAGCGCTGCTGCTGCTGACAGTGCTCAGTAAGGTGGCAATGCTGTGGGTAGTGCTCTTGCCCCTTGTGAACCCGTGTAGGTGTTCATGTGGAGGTCCCAGCTTCCATTGGAGCCGATTCAGTACCATTTTCTCTGCTGTCTTTCCTAGACAGCTAAGCAGGGAGATAGGCGGTACCGTCCTGGCTCCTTTGGTTTGGGGACGGGAATTATATCAGCCCTCTTCCAGCACTGTGGCAGTGAGGAAGTTTCCCAGGACTTGTTGATGAGATGCAAAAGTGCAAGCTCACCTTCATGTCCTAGGTGGGAAATGATGGGGTGGGAGATCCCATCGCTACCCGGGCTGACCGGGAGGCTGGACTTGTATGTTCGCCGTAATTCCCTCAGAGAGAACATGGCATCTGTATCATCAGGCTCGACCGCCTTTTCTCTGATGAGGGCATGCCTGCCTGGGAGCAGTTGTTCTTGGCATGCCCTCAGCAGCTCTGCTGGTAAATCCGACGCTACTTGTTCTAGCAGAGAACTGAGTACAGTCTCTCCGCCTCCGACCGCGGGTCATGGTGGGTCTTTTTGGGGGCTGAGCGATTCGTGGCCCGTCTGATACGGTTCCACAATTCTGATAGGGAGGTTTGGTGGCCAAAGGACTCACACCACTCCAGCCACTTTTCCTGCTTTAACCTCTTAGCAGTTTCCTAGAGCATCCTGAGCCTCTCTTAGAAGAGTGTGGTTCTCAGGGAGTTCTACAATGTCTTCTGCACATATTGATTCTGTGGTTAACCTCCTTAATCTCATCATTATAGTACCAGGCGTCCTTGAAACACCTGGACCTTGGTTTTGGGGATGGTTTCTGAGGCTGCCTCGTCTATGGCATTTACTAGTCTGGCCTCAAGTATATCCACATTATCATTAAGTGAGGAGTCACTGGTTCTGAGGCACACGGCCAGCGCCTCCTGGAAGGCTTTCCAGTTGGCTCTTTCCACCTTCCATCGAGGGTTGTGCTGGGGCATGGGTGCCGGGCCAGCATCCAAGATGGTGGTGACTATCCCATAATGATCGCTCGTGGCAGTGTTGTCCACAGACCAACTAATTCTCTCGACCAGAGCCGCAGTGACAAAGGTGAGGTCAAGGACCCCCCCGCCAACATGCGTAGGCTCCTGGCTGTTGAGAAGAGCAATCTCTGGGCATGACTCTAGCACCTCGGCTATATGGCAGCCTGCCATATCACGTCTCTGAGTGGGAGCCAGTATAGGGTGGTGGGCATTAAAGTCCCCCCCTATAAGAATTAGCTCATGTGCTGCAGCAGCTTCAGGCTTCACTGATATCTAAGCCCCTACAGTTTGGCCTACTGTATACATTGTACAGCTTGAGAGGACCCCCGGCCAAATGGATCTCAACAGCAAGGGATAGGCCTCCTCGCACTGCCCAGGATCGGCAATCAGGGAGCAGGGGATAATCGACTTCACAAGGGTAATCAGGCCTCTGGCACCTTGCGTACTCGGTAGCACAAAGGGATGATATCCCGAGAAGCGTACAGATTCCCCTGTTAGCGTCTCTTGGAGCATGACAACATCAATGTTCCGAGATCGCACGATCGCGTGGAGAAGGGCGGCCCTAGGGGAGAAGCTGTTGATGTTCCACTGCAGTATGCTTAAGTTAGTGGCCATAGTGCTTGTCTGCGTTCACTAAGTCATTGACGTCAAGGTATTCGGTCTCTGTGTCCGACGCCCCCATGTGGGTACCGTCAGACATTTCGGAGTCTGACAACTCCTTGGTGAGTTCCACACTGAGTGTGATTTCCTCACTTGACTCGTCACTGTCGTCAGGACAGGTCGAGTTGGAAGGGCTGGGTCTCCTGGGAGGTGGAGTATTCCTGGTCGCCTTGGCCTTCTTTTTGGGTGGCCTTGGCTTCCTCACCCCTTTGGGGTTTGAGCAGGCTCTGCCGAAGTGTGGTCTTGGCCGCAGGTTTGTCGGGGAGACAGGGCTCGCCCTGAGTTGGGGTGGGAGAAGGAGTCTCTCGCCTGAGTTGGAGTGGGAGTTGTGGCCTTGGGCCTCATGTCCTTTTCCTTCAGGGCATTGACGGTCTGAGTCATTGCCGTCATGGCTATCTCGACTGCCTTCTCCGTCTCCTCGCTGGTCCTTCCCAATGCCGTCGCAACTGCTGTGACAACTGTCTTCAACAGGAGGCGTCAGAATCACTCTCTGTGAACAAAGTCGGACTCTCCGCTCTTGGGGTAGCCTTTGAGGTGTTCCCAGACCCCTTCTGGGTCTGTTTCCGACTTGGAACATCCACCAGCGCCGGGAACTCTTTTTGTGTTGGGCGTCCGGTGCTGGATTTCGCTTTGGGCGGTGCTTCCACCTTCCTCTTAGGAGGGGGAGCCCTTACCCCTTCTAATTTCTGCCCCCAGACATCGTGCCTAGAGGGGCGGGAACAAAGTCTGAATAGATTTTGCAACGATCTCTTGCCGCCGAAGAGCCTCTTCCTTTCTGACAGAACATCCGAGGCTCCAGGCGTGGTGTTTTTTATGGCAGTTTGGGCACTTGGCAGTGATGTCTCGCTTGCCATCTTTGTGTGCTTTGAGACACACCTCTGTTCTGTGTGCCTGACTACAGACACCACATTTCGGCTTTGCAGAGCAAGTGGCCTTGTGGTGTCCGTACTTCTGGCACGTGAAGCATCGGAGCGGGTCTCGGACGTATGAGAAAATTCCTGAGTCTGTAAGAGCCCCAATTGCCAAGATCAAGGACGCAGGCTAGGGACTCCCTCCAAAGTGACCAGGACTTGTCTGGTTGGGTGCTTCCCTTTCAAGAAATTCGAACGCCCACCGCATGGAATGTGCAGTGATGACCTCGAGGTCATACAACAGAGGAAAGCCAAGAAGCACCATCTTGGACTTCTCTCTTCGGGAAGTCAGAGCCGACAGGCTCACCTTCCGCCATCCAGCTTGTCAGTCTTCTGGAGGAAGGTGAGAATTGGCTGGTCCTTTGGAACGATTATCATGCCATTGTCTCTGGCAATTCTAATCGTCAGACGGCACTGTCTCTGGGTTTCCAGAGCCCGTACCATCTGGTAGGCATTGTCGAATCCTTCCGGTTTAGGAGGAACCCTAAACTGGGGGAACCGACTTGGGGCTGCAGACTCGCCCTCTGGCGAAGCCGTCGAGGTGGTTGCCTCTTCTCCGAACCGACGCCGGAGTTTGCCAGTGGGGCCAATGGGTTCCATTTTTTGATTCTGACTTCGTCTGGACCGACGCCAGAGATTTGTCAGAGCCTGGGGTTGGTTTGGAGGGTCCAGCCAGTACTTAGGTGGGTTTCCTGGACCGACGCCAGATCCCTGCCCATCTTTTCCCTTTTGTCATCAAAGCCCTCGAAGGGGTCTAAGGTGACAGCCTTTGTCATCTTCATGCAAGGTTCGTCAACAGGGATGTCAGTCATGGGTTTATGAGTTACGGTTGCCATGTAATAAGCGGTTCATTTCATCCTCCCACGCCCCCACCCACCACGGAGTCCAACAAGAGAGAGCTTTGTATGAGTCCATGCTCAGGAGCCACAGGGGTGGTGGGAGGATCACACCCAACCCCGGCCTCGCGTTAATGGCACTCTCAAGACCATGCGATTGCCTGCAAGGCAGGAGCTACTTGACCCTAGCCTAGCTCACAAGAGAGACCAGCCGATTGACCTAACCGAGTCGAGATCAGGCCACCCGTCTTGCTGGAATAGAGGACCAAAGAGGTGTGTTGCTAGCCGCAGGGCGTACTCATACACGGCATCGCTCAACCTCCAGGACTCCCGTCTCCCAGCGCACAGGGGCACCACGCACGGCAAACACGTGGGTAGGTGTAGGCCCCCTTGGGGGGAGGACCAGGGGGGGTGCGACCTCACCTACTAGATCAGCACCTAGGAACACTTAGTCATCCCTCCTCAGAGAGCCCGCCGCTAGAAGGTCACCTCAACGGGACAGAGAGACTGGCCAAATCCAGAGCGGGCTTGTCCAAGAAAGGAGTTCAAGCCCCCGCGCCACGACAAGGTGGTTCCTTGGCGGGGGGTCACAATCACCATTACCATTATCATCATCATTACCATAGTTGATAGTTTATGCTGATTATTAAATGTTATCATCACTAAAAATGAGAAAATTAATTCACGATAAAGTTGATGAATAAATGAATAGTAATGATGATGCGAAATAATGAATATTGGTAAATGTTTATAATTTAGAGAAGAATAATGATGAAATGAAGTGATAAAGAAATCGATAAAAGGAAATATTGATTAAAAGCTTATAGCTAATAACCGCTTCCATATATATATATATATATATATATATATATATATATATATATATATATATATACATATATATATATATATATATATATATATATATATATATATATATATATATATATATGTATATATATATATATATATATATATATATATATATATATATATATATATATATATATAATCAAGTATACATATGTATGGTTAAGTTTTAACGGTTTTATTTTGACAGAAAACAGAAAGATTTTTAAAAAATACAGTTATAGTTATTGCAAGAAAGAACTATCTCCATTTTGCATTTGTTATGTTTGTATGCTTTCTTTGTATCTTTTTTTAGGTAAATTAGAGATATCTTTAATTTTATGGTCATGCAATATCTTCAGGTAGTCATTAATTATATATTTCCAAGGCCTAAAATTCATGTATTATTAATGTTTTTATTATAGATTTCTATTAATATCGCATTT
Source organism: Penaeus japonicus (assembly GCA_017312705.2). Taxonomy (NCBI): domain Eukaryota; kingdom Metazoa; phylum Arthropoda; class Malacostraca; order Decapoda; family Penaeidae; genus Penaeus; species Penaeus japonicus. The sequence continues at coordinate 62,184 of BOPN01001999.1, read as the reverse complement.
ATCTCATTATGAAAAAAAGGGAGGTGAGGTTTTTCATGCTGTTTTAACCTTTGGTAATACTGGATAGATTGAGAAATTACATTAATGTTTACATATATGAATAAACATTCAGCAAAAAGGCACAGACATACATGTGTGGACTCATAATGTACTTTCACACAAACATGCACACGCACACCCTTTCCCACATCCACATCCATATCCACATTCACATCCACATCCACATCCACATCCACATCCACATCCACATCCACATCCACATCCACATCCTTATTCACGTCCACATACGCACCCACGCCTACAGCTATAGTTATTATTATTATTATTATTATTATTATTATTATTATTAATTAAGGTTATTTTTGTTATTATTGTTATTGATGTTATTGTTTTGCTTTAGTTATTATTATCACCTTCCCTGTTGCTGTTATTATTATTATTGTTGTTATTATTATTGTTGTTATTATTATTGTTGTTGCTGTTACTATTGTTTATTTTATCATTCTTGTTATGATTATTATATTATTGTTGTTGTTGGTAGTAGTACTATGATTATTATTTTTATTAGTGTTGTTTTTATTATCATTATCTTTATCATTATTATTATAATTTTTGTTATTGGTACTAGTAGTATTATCATCATTATTATTATAATTATTATCATTATAATTATTATCATTATTATCATTACTACTCTATTATTATGATCATAATCATAATTGCTATGAGACTGTTAGCAATTATAAGTAGTATTATCTTTGATATTTTTGTTATTACTATTGTTATTACTATCACTATATTATAATTATTACTGTTATCAGCAAAGCACGCAGTCTGCCACCTGTTGTTAGCCTTAGAAGTGTCTCGTCTCCAGGACCACAGAGACAGAGTGAGAAATAATGGCCTTTATAGCGATTGAATATGTGTGCGCCTCGTATCTCTCTGTAGTATCTCCTGCATTCTGACACCACTTCCTTCCAGCCTTCCTCCCACTTCCCCCTCCTTTTTGTTCTTTTCTTGGAACTTCCAACTTCCTTTTTTTGGGTCTTTAATCCCCCTCTCCCCCCTCCCTTCCTCGCTCTATCCAATAAGGATTTGTGACTTCCAATTTCCTTCAGCCAAACTAGGGTTTTTTCCTTCCACCCTTCCTCACTCTTCCCCCTCCTCTCCGTTCTTTTCTTGCAACTTCCAACTTCCTTTTTTTGGGTCTTTAATCCCCCTCTCCCCCCTCCCTCTCTCACTCTATCTAATAAGGATTTGTGACTTCCAATTTCCTTCAGCCAAACTAGGGTTTTTTTCCTTCCACCCTTCCTCCCTCTTCCCCCTCCTCTCCGTTCTTTTCTTGCAACTTCCAACTTCCTTTTTTGGGTCTTTAATCCCCCTCTCCCCCCTCCCTTCCTCG
>BOPN01001999.1:40782-45782 GCA_017312705.2 Penaeus japonicus | reverse complement strand
TGTGTTTTTGTGAATGGACTTCTGTTATTGTGTTTTTGTGAATGGACTTCGGTTGTTGTGTTTTTGTGAATGGACTTCGGTTGTTGTGTTTTTGTGAATGGACATCGGTTGTTGTGTTTTTGTGAATGGACTTCTGTTGTTGTGTTTTTGTGAATGGACTTCGGTTGTTGTGTTTTTGTGAATGGACTTCGGTTGTTGTTGTGTTTTTGTGAATGGACATCGGTTGTTGTGTTTTTGTGAATGGATTTCAATGGTTGTTGTGTTTTTGTGAATGGACTTCGGTTGTTGTGTTTTTGTGAACGGACATCGGTTGTTGTGTTTTTGTGAATGGATTTCAATGGTTGTTATGTTTTTGTGAATGGACTTCGGTTGTTGTGTTTTTGTGAACGGACATCGGTTGTTGTGTTTTTGTGAATGGACTTCTGTTATTGTGTTTTTGTGAATGGACTTCGGTTGTTGTGTTTTTGTGAAATGACTTCGGTTGTTGTGTTTTTGTGAATGGACTTCGGTTGTTGTGTTTTTGTGAACGGACATCGGTTGTTGTGTTTTTGTGAATGGACTTCTGTTATTGTGTTTTTGTGAATGGACTTCGGTTGTTGTGGTTTTGTGAATGGACTTCGGTTGTTGTGTTTTTGTGAATGGACTTCGGTTGTTGTGTTTTTGTGAATGGACTTCGGTTGTTGTGTTTTTGTGAATGGACTTCGGTTGTTGTGTTTTTGTGAATGGACTTCGGTTGTTGTGTTTTTGTGAATGGACTTCGGTTGTTGTGTTTTTGTGAATGGACTTCGGTTGTTGTGTTTTTGTGAATGGACTTCGGTTGTTGTGTTTTTGTGAATGGACTTCGGTTGTTGTGTTTTTGTGAATGGACTTCGGTTGTTGTGTTTTTGTGAATGGACTTCGGTTGTTGTGTTTTTGTGAATGGACTTCGGTTGTTGTGTTTTTGTGAATGGACTTCGGTTGTTGTTGTGTTTTTGTGCATGAATTTCGATGGTTGTGTTTTTGTGGATGGATTTCGATGGTTGTTGTGTTTTTGTAAATGGACTTCGGTTGTTGTGTTTTGTGAATGGATATCGATGGTTGTTGTGTTTTTGTGAATGGACTTCGGTTGTTGTGTTTTTGTGAATGGACTTCGGTTGTTGTGTTTTTGTGAATGGATTTCGATGTTTGTTGTGTTTTTGTAAATGGACTTCGGTTGTTGTGTTTTTGTGAATGGACTTCGGTTGTTGTGGTTTTGTGAATGGACTTCGGTTGTTGTGGTTTTGTGAATGGACTTCGGTTGTTGTGTTTTTGTGAATGGACTTCGGTTGTTGTGTTTTTGTGAATGGACTTCGGTTGTTGTGTTTTTGTGAATGGATTTCGGTTGTTGTGTTTTTGTGAATGGATTTCGATGGTTGTGTTTTTGTGGATGGATTTCGATGGTTGTTGTGTTTTTGTAAATGGACTTCGGTTGTTGTGTTTTTGTGAGTGGACTTCGGTTGTTGTGTTTTTGTGAGTGGACTTCGGTTGTTGTGTTTTTGTGAATGGACTTCGGTTGTTGTGTTTTTGGGAATGGATTTCGGTTGTGTTTTTGTGAATGGATTTCGATGGTTGTGTTTTTGTGAATGGATTTCGATGGTTGTTGTGTTTTTGTGAATGGATTTCGATGTTTTTTTTTTTGTGATTGGATTTCGATGGTTGATGTGTTTTTGTGAATGGACTTCGGTTGTTGTTGTGTTTTTGTGAATGGATTTCGATGCTTGTTTTTTGTGAATGGATTTCGGTTGTGTTTTTGTGAATGGATTTCGATGCTTGTTTTTTTGTGAATGGATTTCGGTTGTTGTGTTTTTGTGAATGGACTTCGGTTTTTGTGAATATTTTTTTTTCGATTTCAGTCGATTTTATGAGTGGATTTCAGTTTAATTTACGGATTTCAGTTTTTTTTAATGAATTGATGTTTACTCATTTATTTTCATACAACTCCTGACACTGTCTATCCCATTTTCTCATTTGTCTCATTTTTTTTTACCAACTAATTGTGTGTGTGTGTGTGTGTGTGTGTGCGTGCGTGTGCTCGCATTAGTATTCGTATTGGTGTATATGGGTTTTCGCGTGTGCGTGTGTAAACGTGTCTGTATATTATTTGCGAGTGAGTGCGAGTACACCATGTTTTGTTTTTTTTTCCGCCGACCCTCACCCCCCTCCCCCTCCCCCTCCCTCTCCATTCTCTTATTCATATTCATTGCCAATTTATTCCGCTGCCCCACTCATTTCCAGACTCACTTTTCCAAGTCTTTGTAGTCTCTCTCTCCCTCCTTCTATCTCTCTCTTTCTTTCTCTCTCTCTATCTTTCTCTTTCTCTCCTCTCTCCTTTCTCTTCTGTCTTCTTCTCTTCTCTTCTCTCCCCTTCTCTTCTCTCCGCTTCTCTCTCTCTCTTCTCTTCTCTTCTCTTCTCTTCTCTTCTCTCCCTCCCTCCTTCTGTCTCTCTTTCTCCTCTTCTCTTCTCTTCTCTCTTCTTCCCTCCTCTTCTCTCCCTCTTCCTCCCTCCCACTCCCTCCTACTCTCTACCCCTCTCCCTCCCTCCCTCCCTCCCTCCCATAAAGGGAGCACAGACAAACAGCTGATTTGCATTGTTATTAGAGATACATTAACTAGCCATGGTCACACTGCAAACATCCTTTCTTTGACGTTAAGTTCATTTCTTGGATGAGGGTCTTAAAGTGATTTCAAAGTGATTAAAATGTGTTGTTGTTCTTGTTAGCGGGGTTAGTGGTATGTGTTTGTTGTTGTTGTTGTTTTTTGCCATTAGTTAATTGCTTGTTTGTTGTTTTGTTGTTTTACGGTTTTTTTTATGGTGATTGTTGTTGTTATTATTTTCTTTCTGCCTTCCCATTTTTTTTCCTATATCCCCCTCCTCCCACTCCCCCTCCCTTTCCCCGCCCCCCCACCCCACTCCTTTCTCTTTCCCCCTTGCGCTTTCTCTCTCTTCCCCCCCCCCCTCATCTCACCCTCCTCCCTTTCATATCTCTCTCTCTCACATTTACCTATCTCTCTTCACATTTCTCTCATATTTCTCCTTCCCCCCCCCCCCCCCCCACTCTCTCTCTCTCACCTTCAAATTTTTCCCTTCCCCATCTCTCTCACCTTCCTCCTCCACTTCCTCCTCTCTCAACATGTCCCCCATTTTCGCCCTTCCCCCCCCCCCCCCCCCCCCCCCCCTCATCCTCTCTCTCCCTACCCCCTCTCTCTGCTCTTATTCTTCTCTAATTCCTTTGCTCTCCACTTCTCCTTCCTCTCTCTATCACCCTTCTTAACAAACCCCCTCTCCCCCTTCTTTCTCTCTCTCTCTTTCTCTCTCTCTCTCTCTCTCTCTCTCTCTCTCTCTCTCTCTCTCTCTCTCTCTCTCTCTCTCTCTCTCTCTCTCTCTCTCTCTCTCTCTCTCTCTCTCTCTCTCTCTCTCTCTCTCTCTCTCTCTCTCTCTCTCTCTCTCTCTCTCTCTTTCTCTCTCTCTCTCTTTCTCTCTCTCTCTCTCCCCCTCCCTCTCTCCATCACCCTTCTTTACCCCCCCACCCCTCGTCACCTCCCCCTCTCCCTCTCTCCATCATCCTTCTTAACCTTCACCTAACCCTTCCCCCCCCTCCCCTCTCCATCACCCTTCTTAACCCCCCCTTCACCCCCTCCCTCTCTCCATCACCTTTCTTAACCCCCACCTAACCCTTCCCCCTCCCTCTCTCCATCACCCTTCTTAACCCCCCTCCTTCTTTCCATCACCCCCTTAACACCCCCCTCCCCCAAACCTAACCCCTCCCTCCGCTCCCCCATCCCCCTCCTCAACACCCCATCACTCCCCCCCTCCATCCCCTTACCCCCTATCTCCCTCGCTCATCTCCCTCGCTCATCTCCCTCCCCCTCCCTCCCCTTACCCCCCCATCCCCCATCCCCCATCTCCCCCGCCTATCTCTCCCACTCTTATTCTTCTCTAATTCCTTTTAACTCCACTTCTCCTTCCTCTCTCTATCACCCTTCTTAACAAACCCCCTCTCCCCCTTCTTTCTCTCTCTCTCTTTCTCTCTCTCTCTCTCTCTCTCTCTCTCTCTCTCTCTCTCTTTTCTCTTCTCTCTCTCTCTCTCTCTCTCTCTCTCTCTCTCTCTCTCTCTCTCTCTCTCTCTCTCTCTCTCTCTCTCTTCTCTTCTCTCTCTCTTTCTCTCTCTTTCTCTCTCTTCTTCCTCTCCCCTCCTCTCTCCATCACCCTGTTTTCTTACCCCCCCACCCTCGCCGCCTCCTCCCCCTCTCCCTCTCTCCATCATCCTTCTTAACCTTCACCTAATTCTTTCCCCCCCCTCCTCTCCATCACCCTTCTTATCCCTTTCTTCACCCCCTCCCTCTCTCCATCACCTTTCTAACCCCCACCTAACTCCTTTCCTCCCTTCTCTCCAATTTTTCTCTTAACCCCCTCCTTCTTTTCCATCACTCCCTTAACACCCCCCTCCCCCAAACCTAACTCCTCCCCCCCGCCTCATCCCCTCCCCTCAACACCCCATCACTCCCTCTCCATCCTCCTGGTTTCCCTCATCTCCTCGCCATCTCCTCCCCCTTACCTCTACCTCCCACGCCCCATCTCATTCCCCCATCTCCCTCTGCCTATCGCCCTCGCTCATCTCCCTCGCTCATCTCCCTCCCCCTCCCTCCCCTTACCACCTACCCCCCCATCCCCCATCCCCCATCTCCCCCGCCTATCTCCCTTGCTCATCATGTGTGTGTCTCTCTGGCTCTTTCCAGAACAGGACTCGGGGCTGGAGGCGCTGTCGAAGGTGATCTCCCAGCAGAAGCGGATTGCCTCGGCCATCGGCACCGAAGTGGAGGACCAGAACCGTGAGTGGTCGTGGTAGGGGGAGGGTGGGTTGAGGGTGAGGGGGAGGGAAGGGAAGGGTGGGTGGGTTTGTGGGTGGGTAGGGTGGGGGGGGGAAGGAGGGTGGAGGGGTAGGGGAAGGGGATGAGAGGGGGAGGGTGGGTGGATGGGTGAG
>BOPN01001999.1:25782-28282 GCA_017312705.2 Penaeus japonicus | reverse complement strand
CTCTCTCTCTCTGTCTCACTCACTCACTCACTCTCTCTCTCACTCACTCACTGTCTCACTTTCACTCACTCTCTCTCTGTCTCTCTCTCTCTCTCTCTCTCTTTTTCTCACTCACTCTCACTCTCACTCTCACTCACTCTTCTCTTTCTCCTTTTTACACCTCTCTCTCACTCTCACTCACTCACGCTCTCTCTCTCTCTCTCTCTCTCTCTCTCTCCCTCTCCTCTCTCTCTCTCTCTCTCTCTCTCTCTCTCTCTCTCTCTCTCTCTCTCTCTCTCTCTCTCTCTCTCTCTCTCTCTCTCTCTCTCTCTCTCTCTCTCTCTCTCTCTCTCTCTCTCTCTCACTCACTCACTCCATCTCTCTCTCTCACTCTCACTCTCTCACTCTCACTCCCTCTCCTCTTTCTCTCTCTCTCTCTCTCTCTCTCTCTCTCTCTCTCTCTCTCTCTCTCTCTCTCTCTCTCTCTCTCTCTCTCTCTCTCTCTCTCTCTCTCTCTCACTCACTCACTCACTCTCACTCTCTTTTTCTCACTCACTCTTCTCTTTCTCCTTTTTACACCTCTCTCTCTCTCTCTCTCTCTCTCTCTCTCTCTCTCTCTCTCTCTCTCTCTCTCTCTCTCTCTCTCTCTCTCTCTCTCTCTCTCTCTCTCTCTCTCTCTCTCTCTCTCTCTCTCTCTCTCTCTCTCTCTCTCTCTCTCTCTCTCTCACTCACTCTTCTCTTTCTCCTTTTTACACCTCTGTCTCACTCTCACTCACTCACGCTCTCTCTCTCTTACTCACTTTTCTCTTTCTCCTTTTTACACCTCTCTCTCACTCTCTCTCTCTCTCTCTCTCTCTCTCTCTCTCTCTCTCTCTCTCTCTCTCTCTCTCACTCTCTCTCTCTCTCTCTCTCTCTCTCACTCACTCACTCACTCACTCTCTCACTCTCACTCTCTTTTTCTCACTCACTCTTCTCTTTCTCCTTTTTACACCTCTCTCTCACTCTCTCTCTCTCTCTCACTCACTCTCTCTCTCACTCACTCTTCTCTTTCTCCTTTTTACACCTCTCTCTCACTCTCTCTCTCTCTGACTCACTCTCACTCACTCTCCCTCACTCTCACTCTCACTCTCTCTCTCTCTCTCACTCACTCTTCTCTTTCTCTTTTTTACACCTCTCTCTCTCTCTCTCACTCTCTCACTCTCTCTCTCACTCTCTCTCTCACCCACTCCCACTCCCACTCACTCTCTCTCTCTTCTCTTTCTCCTTTTTTATGCATCTCTACCGCTCATATCTTAAGAGGAAGACCAGAGGAGAAAATGCATAATCTCGCATCACATCAACGGCCCAATATCTAATATAAGGAGACCGGGTTCCGGTGAATCCGAGATCCCAAGAAGTGTTGACGAGGTAAACGGGATGGGAGAGCAGTTCTTGGAAATCTAATCAGTTAATTCCAGGGTATATGGATTGCTGAATTCGCTGAAGTTTGTTGCGGGTCTTGGTCAGGTCGGATCTACAATTTGGGATAAAGTGGTATCGTTTTGATATGCAATAGATGGAGCAATGCAAGCAGAAATGGTGGGCGTAGTACACCTTGCTTGCCTTCGTTTTCTTTACCATACAGAGATAGAGGGAGAGGAATAGAGAGGAAGAGGGAGAGGAACAGAGAGAGAAAGAGAGAGAGAAAGAGAGAAGGAAAGAAGAAGAAGAAGAAGAGAAAAAGGGAAGGAACGAAGAGAAAAGGGAGAGGAACGAAGAAGAGGAGGAACAGAGAGAAGAGGAGAGGAACAGAAGGAAGAGGAGGAGGAACAGAAAGAGAAGAGAGAAGGGCACAGAGAGAAAGAAGGAGGAACAGAGAAGGAGAGGAACGAAGAGAAGGAGAACAGAGAGAAGAGGAGGAGGAACAGAAAGAGAAAGAAGAGGAACAGAGAGAAGAAAAGGGAGAGGAACAGAGAGAAAAGGAGGGAGAGAGACAGAGAGAGAGAGAGAAGAGAGAGAGAGGGAGAGGAACAGAGAGAGAAAGAGAGAGAGGAACAGAGAGAGAAAGAGGGAGAGGAACAGAGAGAGAAAGAGGGAGAGGAACAGAGAGAGAAAGAGGGAGAGGAACAGAGAGAGAAAGAGGGAGAGGAACAGAGAGAGGAACAGAAGAAAGAGGAGGAACAGAAGAGAAAGGAAGAGGCACAGAGAGAAAGAGAGTGGAACAGAAGAGAAGAGAAGGAAGGAACAGAGAAAGAGGAAGGAACAAAGAGAAAGAAGAGGGGAGGAACGAAGGAAGAGGAGAGGTAACAGAAAGAAGTGGAATTCTAACCGTCCTTCCAGCACGGAACAAGCGACCGTTTTGGCCACCATGTCGAAGTCGACGTTCTGGTCCCTTAGACGAGACCGCTGACCTGACCTTCACGTGCCATGGAGAACCCGAGGAGTGGGTTGGTTATGAGTTGGTTATAGGTTATGGGTTGGGGTGGGTTATGGGTTGGGGTGGGTTATGGGTTGGTTGTAGTTTGTGGGTGTGGGGGGTTAT
>BOPN01001999.1:5782-8282 GCA_017312705.2 Penaeus japonicus | reverse complement strand
AGGGCCCGCGGGCACAAAACATGATTATTGTCACGTTAAAAGTCAAATTGGATGCAGGAACGTGTGCCAGCGACCACGGTGCCTGCTTTATGAAACCGGAGGCCTCTGTTACATTTTTGAGTAGCCTTGTGTCACCATTTTGCTTTTGACTTGGCCTGTCTTTGTTTTTTCTTTCTTTTTGTTTTGTTTTGGTTTAGTCCGGTTGGAGAACATGATTGCTTTTATAACATGATTGCTTTTATGCGAGGTAAGAAGGAGGGTATTGTAGGTCTGTGTGTAATCATTCATATCTTGTGTATATACGTTTTTTTTTTCTTTCGCTCTCTCTCGCAGTCTCATTCGCTCTCTCTCTCTCTCTCTCTCTCAAATCTCTCTTTCTTATTACCCCCCCCCCCCCACACCATCTCTCTCTCTCTCTCTCTCTCTCTCTCTTATATATGTATGTATAGATAGACAGATAGATTGATAGATAGATATAGAAATAGATATGTGTGTATGTATATGTGTATACATACATATATATATATATATATATATATATATATATATATATATATATATATATATATATATATATATATATATATATATATATATATATATATATATATATATATATATATATATATATATATATATATTTATATATATATATATATATATATATATATATATATATACATATATATATATATATATATATATATATATATATATATATATATATATATATATATATATATATATACACACATAGACACACAAACACAAACACACAAAAACACACACATATACACAAAATCCCTACATTCCTCTCCCTCTCCCTCCCCCTTCTCTCTCTCTCTCTCTCTCACAACACCAGCACCCCCCCCTCCCCTCCCCTCCCTCCTCCGTCCCGGCATATCCTCTGCAACAGCACAGTCACCGTCCTGCTACCACAGACTTCAATGAATGCAAATGCTAAATGAGTATGAATGTGAGAGCGATGCAAATGTGATGTGAGTGGCCACCAGCACTCATTAACGGTAGTGGCTGAAACATTTAACTCGTTCCCTTGAGAATTTGTCGTCCGGTTTACGTAAATGATAAAGGTCCAGCGATGCATAAACTGGATATGCGTTTATTTTAGCATCCGGATAAGAACGAAACACAGAGTTAGAAAGATAGAATAGGAGTACGCTTATACTCCTCGATTTTTTTTCTTTTTTTAACAATGTAAAGAGGTTATTGTAATGAATTACCGAACTCCAAAATAGAAATTCAATGTTTTTTTTTTTTTTTTTTTTTGGGGGGGGGGGTCTCGTAATCAGCTGTGTGTGTGTTTCTGTTCCATATGATTTCCATAAATTGCTAACATTGTTGTGCCTTATATCTTTGTGGTTTTCTCGTCTCTTTTAATTTCTTTTCCTTTTTCTAATCTTGTTTTCGTCATCATAGAAATCTGGTTTACCTGATTACAAACAGCTATCAAGATATAATGTGATGCAAATTTGATGCGTCTTTTGATATGCATTTCAAACGGTATATAGATGAATCAATTCTGGTTATGTATTTGTTTCTTTATATGTAGGTGTTTGTGTGTTTGTGTATGTGTGTGTGTGTGTGTGTGTGTGTTTGTTTGTGTGTGTGTGTGTGTTTTGTGTGTGTGTGTGTGTGTGTGTTTGTGTGTGTGTGTGTGTTTGTTTGTTTGTGTGTGTGTGTGTGTGTTTGTTTGTGTGTGTGTGTGTGTTTGTTTGTGCGTTTGCGTTTGTGTTTGTTTGCGTGTGTGTGTGTGTTTGTGTGTGTGTGTGCAGATCGATACAGAGGGAGACATAAGGAAAGATTCATGAGATACAGAGATTGAGAGATACATAAAGAAATACAAAATAAGAAAGGAAAGAAAATAGATACAGACAAAGCCATAGTTACAATATACAGAATAGAAGGGAGACAGAGAAGATATTGTCATACTTATGTGAAGCAGATGAGAGATACACGAGACATAGATAAAATAAATAATAATAAATAAAAAAAAAAATAAAATAAAATAAAAAATAGACGAACAATATATATAAGATAAAATTACATAGAATAGATTGGGATAGATAATATATAACCACAGTTTGTATGAGACAGACAGAAGATAAACAGAGGATAGATACAGATACAATAATAGTCCGATGGAGAAAATAGATGAATAAAATAGATATAAAGACATAAATAACTGAAATAGAAGAAAAGTAATTGATATAGACTAATATATATGTAAAAGATTAGAGAATGACAATAACAGAAGAATGAACCGATGATATGAGTCAATGAATAAAGAGATAAAACAGCAATAAAATCAATGAATAGACAGAAAAGACCAATAGACCAGTAACAGAAAAGGAAATAAAACAAAATCGAAGCGACAAAAGACAAAAGAAAGGAAAGAGAGAGAGAGAGAGAGAGAGAGAGAGAGAGAGAGAGAGAGAGAGAGAGAGAGAGAGAGAGAGAGAGAGAGAGAGAGAGAGGAAGG
>BOPN01001998.1:217208-224708 GCA_017312705.2 Penaeus japonicus | reverse complement strand
GTGCACAACACTCGCACCATAAGATCAAGGCGAATATTGATAGTGGCATTCCTTTTCTCCTCCTTTTTGGCTTCCTACATCCTCCTCCATCCTTACCTTACTCCAGGTTGCGAGTCATTCGTATCATTTAGATCTTGTGCGTCCTTGGTCTTTACTGCCTTTTTCCAACCACTGGTGTGACCGGACCGCAATAGCTGAGCCGATCCTTAGATACTCAAGAAACTTCCCAATTTTCTTCTCAAGTGCTAAAAAAAAAAAAAAAAAAAAAAAAAAAAACTCTTGTGAATTGAAAGAAAATTCCTACATAACATCCCAAGCCAAACAAAATTCCGAAACAACAAGACAATCACTCAGTATAAGATTGTGCTTTAAGAACGATTTTTCCTTCCCTTGTTCTATCATCGTCTTCATTCATGTTACTGACCTCATCTTATAACGAATTAAGAGGATTTAAGGGAAGCAAACATGAAATAAAGTGGAGATGAGTCATGAAGTTATATACCCGGCAGTATCTGCATGATGTGCAGCCGGTGTCTCTTATGTTATACTTGTACGATAAACCACTAAATATAACAGGAAAAAATAATAAGACTGTGATTTTCGCTCAACAAATTGGTGAGAATGCTTTGTAGTGAATCAGGTTACTATTAGAGTTATTATTAGAGTAATTTCCTTCAAGAAAAATTGTACAGGACTTTAATTCTAACGGAAATGTTATGCAACACCTACACTAAATGAGATCGGAATATCAAAAGGAAGAAATATGTTGAATATATATACATATAAATACATATACATGAATGGCTTTTTTTCTGAAACATTACCGCCATGGATACTACAACAAAAAATATTAACTTCTCTTTAGAGTTTTGATATGATAATGTTGATAGTTTATAATAAAATTCATTATTGTGATTCCAAGCTGTTGGACTGTTCAGAAAGATCAGTCACAAAAAGTATATACTTGCAGTCAAACTATTGAATATCAATTTATGATTCAACAGAGTCGTATTCCCGAAATATGTTATTTAGAACACGATTTTGATTTTAGCACAAATGGAACGTTCAAAAGAAAAATCCTATAAGTTATGAGTGATATTATGATGTTCTAGGGACTTGGGGATTCCTATCGACTCAGAGAAATTCTATCAATACTGGTCCTGCATCTATTGCAGTCCATACCTGAATCACCTCCACGTGCAACTTGCTCATCAGGTATATACCAAGCACCACCAGAATGGTTTTCCCTATTTAGTCGATCGAGCTGCTCGAAAAAAAAATATTGGTGCTGATGGTATCTTTTTGCTTTTCAATTGTCTTCGTTAACGCTTTAATCTCATTTGTTTTCATCCTGTTTCGTATTGGATGTTGCAACATTGTCACCTGTCGTCAACATTGCATCAATAACTTCTTCCTGTATCACCTTGCCGAACTGACGTCTCAGCATCTTCCACATATCTACAAGAATTTTCCCTGTCATGGTAAAAGTGCAATGTGCGGGAAACAAAAAGCTGGATATCGTCTGCTCTGTTTGATTCGTCCGTTTTCTGTTAGAGCAAATTCAACCGCTCAACAGAGCTTCCGTTTTTCAGTAGTTTTTTTTCCACCAATTTCTCATATTAATGTGAAATAGGAATTGTCTATATTTAGGATATACTTTTCATGTTTCATTAATCTAATTCTAATTTTGAGAAAAACGAATCAATGTCAGATATCTACAAAGGACAGATCCAACAAAAAATGAAAAAGTAAGCTTCAGGCGCGCAAGATAGGAAATGGCGTGTTCTGATGAACATCTCTTACTTCTTTTTCCAGATTACTTTGTGTAAGAACTTTAAGGATTAACATGAAGAATATTTATAATCTTTTCCCTCTCGCTCTCACTCTTTTCTTCCCCATTAAACAATACTTAAATACTTAAAATACCACAGCCACGGAAATGTGACGCTACTGTTAACCACCGGCATCACACATCTTTAGCGGTGTTCCGTATGGAAGATGAACTTCGGATAATCTGGCACATTACCGCTCCATGGACAAAGAGGGAAAGAAACGACAGGCAGACTGACAGAGATAGAGATAGAAAGAGTGAGAGAGACAGAATTGGAGAAAGAGAGAGAGAGAGAGAGAGAGAGAGAGAGAGAGAGAGAGCACGCAGTGTAGGCGTTTGCAGCTCCTGATAGGAAATATGCTAGTACAAACAAGATGACCAGAGTAAACGATAATGAGAGTTATAGAAACAGACAGTTAGACAGACTGACAGACATAACAAGAGAGAAAGAAAAGTAGGCAGATAGAAACGGAAAGGAGAGACAGACAGACAGACAGACTGAGAGGAAGAAAAATAGACAGAGAGACAGAAAGAGAATAATGCAGAATAAGACTTAATCATCTATTTGGAAATAGGCTAGTACATGCAGGACTAAACTAGGCGTTGCCAATAGAAAAAAAGTCCACAATGGCATGCGAATTATGTTTATCTATCCCTTCGACAACTGCCGTAGCAAGAGTTAAAATAAGGGTAATAGTTCAGAAACTGTATGTTCTCCCTCTTATTTGTAGCAACAATTTATCATTTTTAGTACTGTGGTTCTGATGGCCTCTTGAATGATTAGTTTTTTTTCTGGTAAGATAAATTACACTAACATGATAAAAACTGTTTTTGGGTAATTCCTCCAAGCTTAAAGTATTCATATTAGTATAAATGACGACCATTGAAGTTAGTAAATGCTCAGACAAATTTGGTAATTGTTTCGGTGAGATTTCTTAATCTGTGAATACCGGGTATTTAATGTGCTCATTTTCGAAAATGCTTCGTTCTGATTCATTTTAGTTCACATGAACTATTTATACGGTCTCTCGTGTTAAACTAAGGCTAACGATTTTTTTTCTTTCTTTCTTTTACCCAACAGGCATAATCTATCCACTCGCATATCTCTAAATCCATTATATTTGGGGGGAAGGGTTCTATCTGAATTTAATTATATGTAAAACCTACCCACATATATACATCTCTCTATATATCCATAAATCTGCCTATCTACACGCAAATGGGCGACATTTACAGTGAGCTCGTAACCTCCTCTCATATAAACTTGATCCTGTTCACTCAGCAGGAAAAAGTATTCGTTTCCTTGTGGTTCGAAAACGACACGAAATTCCATCAAAGCCAACTCACCAATAGGCATTCCAAGACCCCGCAATCAAGAGCTGTGACCCATTTTCCCTCCTTGACCAACGATTCTCTTAATGCAGTGCTGTTTCCCAAGGCTTGACTAACAGTCCAATCTGCTTCCACACACATAGAGAGAGGGGGGGGGGGGGGAGAGAGAGGAGGAAAGGAGGGAGAGAGAGAAAGGATGGGAAAAGAGAGGTAAGAACGACTACCTAAGTAACGAACTCAGACAGTGAATCCGAGCGAGGGAAAAGGAGGAAAGATGAGAGACACCGAAAGAGGTGTAGATGGAGAAAAGAACTAAGAGAGAATACGCTTAAAGATTTTTCTTTTTTTTCCGCAGTCCCCCCTCCCCGTCCTCTTCCACTAACTGTTATCGGAGAAGCCACTTCGTGCGGTGAAATTTCTCTGGTCTTTCCAAACTTTTCACAGCATTTACTGTTTCGGGAATCGTCTGCCTGGGAGAAATATGTTTTGATGGGTGACATTCCGCTTCGGAAATAGATTAGGAACACATCTTCGCTCGCCCGAAGTTGCATCGGTGAATCAGTTTCCGATAGCGTGATGGGTAAATGTACACACGTAATCTGCACATATTCTTAGACGCCTTACTCTCAGGAAACAGAGCGCCTGGTGGCCATGCACAAGTAACATGCCTTGAAAATGGCGGAGTTCATATGGATAACATATGTGATGATAACGGAACGGGTATGAACAGTATAGTACTGTGTGCGTGTGTATGTGCGTGTTTGAGGCTGTGTCTGTGTCTATGTCTATCTGTGTCTATGTCTGTGTCTGTGTCTATTTCTATGTCTATGTCTGTGTTTATGTCTATGTCTATGTCTATGTCTATTTCTGTGTCTGTGTCTGTTGTGTATCTGTCTGTGCCTGTACCTGTGCCTGTGCCTGTGCCTGTGTCTGTGTGTCTGTGTCTTTGTGTCCAACAGTACGTATACAAAGAGCCACGCACTCGGATCCTCCCAATCATCGACCAGCACAACGACGGCAGGAGAAGAGCGACGAAAACATTAATCAAAGTGTCGGTCACAAACGCACGCACAAACGCACCAGACGACCCGAAATCGCACAGGAAATGACTGACGACCTTTTCCCCCCCGCCAATTCAGGGGAACTTTGACCTCGTGAGACGTGGAATCACCTCGTAAAACCCCGCCAAGTTGCTGGAATAAGATCCTAGATAATCCCGGATGCAACTTGAAACTTTAAAGCAATATCTTGGAACTTGATTTTACTGCAAAGGGGATAATGCAAAGGCTGGCCGGGTTCCAATAGAGATAAGCGAGGGTGGAGCGAGAGATCAGATGTATTTACGGGTTCTCGGGCTATTGTGTGCATTGATATCCATGATTTAAGTGCGCTGGGAGACGTCGAGGCTTTTGTTTAAGGGGGGAGGGGGGGAGGGGGCTGTCTGTAGGTATAGGATTGTTCCTTTCTTTGCATTGGTGTCTGATTGTTCATATTTTACTATCTGTCTTGTCACGGTATCTCTTAGTCTTTCTTCTCTTTCGCTGTTTTTTTCTGCCTTTCTCTCTTTCTCTCTCTCTCTCTCTCTCTCTCTCTCTCTCTCTCTCTCTCTCTCTCTCTCTCTCTCTCTCTCTCTCTCTCTCTCTCTCTCTCTCTCTCTCTCTCCCTCCCTCCCTCCCTCTCTCTCTCTCTCTCTCTCTCTCTCTAATACTTTTCAGAAACCTCTTACCTGGCTCAGTAAGCCAATACGTTACCTAACTATCGCCAATTAAGAAGTTTTAAAAGTTAAAATACTTCAAGAACTTCCCCCTAAACAAAAGAGTGGATAAGCATTATGATCATGTCTTTAATAAACTTTGGGTGCGTACACGTAAAAGGGTGTGTGTATATTCTCTATACGTGTATCTCAAACTGTTTGTGAGTGTGTGGTGGTGGTGTGTGTGTGTGTGTGTGTGTGTGTGTGTGTGTGTGTGTGTGTGTGCGAGTGTGTTCATAAGGACTATATTAACATTCATCTGGTACAGTTACATGAGTATGAGGGGAAGGGTTTTAATCCATGTTGTACGTCCCTGCCCTTAGTTCCTAACTAGTATCATCAACACTATTTCAAATAACAAAATTACTGATCTCATCAGTATTCTGATAGAGCCAAATATGAAGCCCCAGATTGGAGTTATCACTACATAGAGTGGAACCAATTACATTCCATGTTATCATACATCGGCGTCCAGTAAAATCATACAAAGACAAGTGGATAACAAAAAAAAAGGAAACATGAAAAGAAGAAGACAAAATGACGCAGATAAGAAATTCACAACTTTCACACACACACACACACACACACACACACACACACACACACACACACACACACACACACACACACACACACACACACACACACACACACTTACATGCGTACCAAGCGGAATAACGTCCTGTCTTCTGCGTCCGCTATTCTGAGAAAACTTAATCGACAGACTCCTTCTCAGAAATCCCGAAAGAAAGCGAAACGGTATGACAGCAAGGGCGTGACGACGTCTGCATGTATGAGTGAAGCGAACGTGGTCGTGCTTATTCGGAGAACAGAGAAAGGAAGATCGTGGGTACGAGTAACGGGAATATGCAAAAGAGGGCAGTAGATACACCGTAATATAGGTCAGACAGCTGTTGGCATGAAGAAAATAGAAAACATGCGCAGAGAAAATGGCGGAATTTTTTTCATAAAGGTAACAGACAATTAGCAGTAAACAATTTCCTTCTCGTCAGCACCTCGCAGGTAGTCTTTTACAATGGCAGTAATGCACAGCTGCAGCTCAGGGAGTATTTCCTGAACCTAAAGCTTCTTGTATTACAAGACGCTTTCATTTTTCCTTTTCGGGAACACCCTGCTATTTTTTTTTTTTTTTTTTTTTTTTTTTTTTTTCTTCATGGTGCGCTTTTGATGTTAAATGTGGCATAGTTTATAATGACTGAGTTAATGCTCATTGTTAAATGTGGGAAGAAAAACTGAAGAAAAGAAGTTTCCTCGTTCGAACTGGAGTTCTCTTAATCGGCGTCATTTCTTGGTTGAGTGGTTGAGTGGTGAAAAAAGAACTTCAGCGAAACGTTACCGGTGGAATGTGATGAAAACTTAGGAATGGGTTGGCCATTATCCAGAGACCAGTTGATGAGATTTTGGTGGTTAATTGGGTCCACGTATGTATCTGTAATAGAATTATGAGATTTGTTATTAGTATGGTCAGTCATAGAGTATGGGTCTCCTAAGAAATGGATTTTCTTTTCAATGTTGTGGTAGAATTTTGTGTCTTTGCCAAGGGCTCACGCTCACTGAATGACTTCTAGTTTGGTCTTACTTATCCGAACAGCAATATCAAGCCATCGGGAAGTCGTTAAGCTTTAATAATATTCACACAGTTAATTCTTTCTCTCTCTCTCTCTCTCTGTATCTCTATCTCTATCTCTCTCTCTCTCTCTATCTCTCTCTCTCTCTCTCACTCTCTCTCTCTCTCTCTCTCTCTCTCTCTCTCAACTTTCCACAACGGACCAGAAATCTATCATCAGCCCATGCCGCACGTGGTCAGAGGTGTGTATAAGACCGGGCTCGGCCTCTTTTTACCCCCCCCCCCCCCGACTCCGACCTAAGCCCAGACTCCAGCCGCTCTGGGACCGTCGAAAGACACCGACACCAGCCTACCTCGTCCCACCAAAGAAAGGACCAAGAGCTCTCCGACTTTTGTTGAATACCTATTTGTGGTACCCCGCACCCTCCATATCTTTCTTAATTTCTCGTTCTCTCATTGTCTGTCAACCATTCTTTCTCGTTATGAATCTAGCTATTTTCCTATCTATCTTTTACCCACTCACTTACTGCCCCCCCCCCCTCCTCTCTCAATCTCTCTCTCTCTTTTCTCTTTCTCATTCTCTTTCTCTCCCCCTCTCTCTCTCTCTCTCTCTCTCTCTCTCTCTCTCTCTCTCTCTCTCTCTCTCTTCTCTCTCTCTCTCTCTCTCTTTCTCTTTCTTTTTCTTTCTCTCTCCTTCTCCTTCTCCCTCTCCCTCTCTCTCTTTTCTCTTTCTCTCTCCCTCTACCTCTCCTCTCTCTCTCTCTCTCTCTCTCTCTCTCTCTCTCTCTCTCTCTCTCTCTCTCTCTCTCTCTCTCTCTCTCTCTCTCTCTCTCTCTCTCTCTCTCTCTCTCTCTCTCTCTCTCTCTCCCTCTTCCTCTCCCTCTCCCTCTCCTCTCTCCCTCTCTCTCTCTCTCTCTCTCTCTCTCTCCTCTCTCTCTCTCTCTCTCTCTCTCTCTCTCTCTCTCTCTCTCTCTCTCTCCCTCTCCCTCTCCCTCT
>BOPN01001998.1:182020-190032 GCA_017312705.2 Penaeus japonicus | reverse complement strand
TCTCTCTCTCTCTCTCTCTCTCTCTCTCTCTCTCTCTCTCTCTCTCTCTCTCTCTCTCTCTCTCTCTCTCTCTCGCTCTCTCTCGCTCTCTCTCTCTTTGTAATTGGTCATAGTCGCCACGTACATGTCGGTTCCAATGTCTCATTTTGTTCTCTTCTTATTGTTGAGTTTATTTTTCACAAGTAAAGGGATATAAAACTCCCCCACGCGCAGTAGTTCGGATATGCGAAATATGTCAGATAAAACTGCTTTGATGTATTTTTCTGAAACATTTTCCCCTTCGAAAATGCTGCCCGAGCAAGGTGTACCCATTGCTGAGTAAGGCTGTCCATGTCATATACAGCACATAGCACTCAAGGAAATATCAGAGTATTTCTTTTCTTTTCCTATTTCTTTGCTTCCTCTCCAGCTTTTCTCTCCTGTTTCTTTTTCCTTGTAACACTTTTGTTTTCCGTTTTTTCTTGTAACTTTTTCTTTTTTGAATAAAAGACACTAAAAGAAATAACAAAAGAAAACAAAAAAAAAGAATGATTGAAAAGTAATAATGAAGAGTGGGAACATATTAATGATAATAATGAAAAAATGTATAATGATATTAATACTACCATTATCATTGGTGCTGCTATTACTGTTACTGTATCATAATCATTATCATTATCATCATTATTATCATCATAATTGTAATTACTACTATCATTACTCTTGTTTTATTATCGTTACTATCATTATTTTATTATTGTTGTTGTTTTGTTGTTGTTGTCATTATTATCATTATAATTATTATTATTATTATCATTATCATTATTATTATTATCATTGTTATTATCATTATCGTTATCATCATTAGTATGATTATTATTAGTAGTAGTAGTAGTATATTAATTATCAACACCATTATTATTTTTACAATAATGATAATTATCATTTTCTTATAAATATCATTATCATCATCATCCTTTTTCCTCCTCATCATCATTATTATCATTATAAGTTTTATTATTACCTTTATTATTGATATTAGCTTTATTTCTGTTATGATTTTTGTCAGCCATATTATGCTGATTGTTATCATTATCATTTCTGTTATCCTCATTCTTGTTCTTCTTACTGTTGCTACTATAACTATTATTATCATTACTATTATCTTTATCAATATTACTATCATTGTTATTATGATTACCATTACCATTATCACTATTATCATTATCATCATTTTTATTATTATTATCACCATCATTGTTATCATTTCTGATATCATCATCTTTATTATCATTATTGTTATCATCACCAGCAGTTTACATGCTGATGCTACAAGGCTGACGTAATGCTGGATCTCTGCAATATGGCTAGTGTTACGTTTAAGTTAGGTAAGTACAGTCACTGGTACAAAATCAGGCGAAATCTGCCACGCCCCTCTTGTATCCGCAACCAATCACATTCACGTTTCCCACTGGATTCAAGACGGGTGAGGAAACGCGAAGGCCCTGATTGGATAGGTGGTGATTAATGGTGGAGAGGGGGTGGGGCTAATTTCGCGATGACTATAGTAGAGATTCTATGCTTGAATAAAAGAAAATCACAAGTCGAGGAATAGAAATACTATACTACTCTAGCCATATAACAAATAATTATTTTGCGAAGTCATCGATGTCTTTACACAAATAATCTTAATTAAGGGGAAAAAATAGTATATCACCTGCTTATAGTGATCAATTATTTTATTTCATTTGCTTATTAATCTTTTTTATTGGCTCTCCGAATTCTTGTTTCATAAATGACACCGACACTCTGACAACCGCGTTCAAGTTATGTGTATCATTTCCCACCCGGACGAATAGAAGCTGACATGATTATATGATATCAAGTCCCAGGTGGTTATAGTCGCGAAGTAGGGCGAGCTCAGCAAAGTTTTATATCTCTAGTTAAGGTACGTAGAGAAGTTAAGTTAAATTGGGTTTCCACGGTAGCATAAGCACATATAAGCTACATAGCTTTAACATTTATAGAACGGTTGCAGCAGGAATCATTCCGGAGTGTTAGCGTTAATGTTACGATGTCGTAGCCGTTGCCACTGTCTATTGTGATTATCGTTTTACTGCTGTCGTTATTACTATCATTGTCAACATTTTTATTTGTATCGCTATTATCATTATTGTTAATGTCAATACAAAATATATCTTTTTATTTGTGTCTTTAACAGCAACAGCGCCACCTGGTGGAACGAGGATAATGAGGAGAATAAAAATAAAAGTTCTTTCTTGGGCTCGAAATAGCAGTTTTTACCTGTTTTACGAGTCTACAGAACCACCTACTTTTACTAGTTCCAGGTGGCACAAGGCATACAACCCAGACCTTGCCTTTGTTACCTCAACAAACCTCACCAACACATTCTCAACTCCCAGCGCCGGTCAATTCAAGTAGAATCTCTTCCATTTTTAAGACCCATAACATCCAAGTACGTACCACGTTTAACCTCAGAAAAGCGAATTGGACATTTTTTCACAAAATCCCTTGACCATTACATCAGAACTAAATATATTCCTGGAATGACTGACGACATTAAGAAAATCTATAATGAGTAAGTTATATGTTATTCTATATCAACAGCCCATTAGGCCAAACCACATTTGATTTGGGTGGGATGGTCTCGTCATTATTGAGCCAAGAAAAACAGTAAAGACGGCAGAAAATGATAGAGAACACTGACATGACAACAAAGTGCAGCAAACAAACATGAACAACCATCCGAAAACTTAATACAGATAACAGGCCGCCACAGAAAATCGTAGCAGCAACACCCAACCAAGTTGTCCACCAACTTGAAGTAAATGGCCGCCCTGAGAGCAAGGCACGGACACAAAGGAAAAGATAACACCAAGATATGGAGTCGATTCCCTCGGATAGGGAAAAGGACTTCCCTCCTTTCACACTACACGAACTAATGGAATAAATTGTACAGTTAAAATAAGACGAAGATGATGGTATAGATGGGATCCCCAACGAAATCTCAAACGTCTAGTAACAAAAGTACTATGCCCTCTGCCTGATCTTTGACCCTTGCTGGAGAATAGTGAATGTACCAAAACAAAAATGGAGAAGGGTCAAAGTTGATGCCCTTGTGAAACCTAACAAGGACCCTAATATTCTAAAAAGCTACAGACCAATATCTTTCCTGTGCACCCTCTACAAACTCTATGAAGGACACATATTGAATAAAATATTCTTCATGATTAAAAACCTGCTAACACCAGACCAAGCTGGGCTCAGGCCAGGCCGCTCCTGTTGTGGGTAAGTTCTAGATTTGCCCTAGTACACTGAGGTTGGCTTTGAGCTACATTAAATCACAGGGGCGGTATTTGCTGATCTAACAGCAGCATACGAGCGTTAACCACAAAGGTTTTCCATTTAAAAAAAAGGAAAAAAACTGTTAATAAAAACAAAACAGTAAAGGTGATAAGAAGTCTTTTACAAAACAAGATTTTAGGTAGAAATAAATGGCACAAGGAACCACCATCAGCGCAAGAAACTGCCAGTCTATAAGTCAAGCCAGAACGGATAAGAGAGAAGGAGGGTTTTAGACGGGTGCACAGACCTTTTGGATAATTTACTTGCCTGTCTGTTTCTGGCGCTTCGGTGCTTTTATCCTCTCCATTTTACAAAGTAAGTGTATGGTGTCCTCTCTTTGTACATTGGTATGGATACAAACAGACAGACAAACAACCCATCAAACAAATGATCAAATAAACAAACTATCATACAAAAAAAACAGCCATAACAACAACCAAATGTACAGATAAACTCCTTGTGACTTATGACGCCATTATTCGTGGGCGTGCGAGAAAGCCGTAAACAAACAAGCAAGCAAGCAAATAAACCAAACAAACTTACTAAAATAAACAAACAAAAATACAACACCCGATGATCTACGACGCCATTCTTCCCATGAAGTTCTACCGAAACAAACAAACGCACAAACAAACTTAAAAAACACGCATCCAACCAAACAAATGAAACAAGCAACCAACCAACCAGCCAAACAAACAGAACACAAACGCACAAACAACTAAACTCCCGGTAACCAACGACGCCGTCCTCCGCGGGCGAGCGAGGAAGCCGTAAACTTCGCGAGGGAAACGAGTGGGAATCATTTATTGCAATCAAGGATACTATGAGCTGAGATTTTTAGGGGTGTGAGTTAGGCAGGAGAAGGGGAGAGATATGGCCCAGGCGATGAGGCTGAAGGCTTTTCTCTCTCTCTTTCTTTCTTTCTTTCTCTCTCTCTCTCTCTCTCTCTCTCTCTCTCTCTCTCTCTCTCTCTCTCTCTCTCTCTCTCTCTCTCTCTCTCTCTCTCTCTCTCTCTCTCTCTCTCTCTCTCTCTCTCTCTCTCTTTCTCGCTCTCTCTCTCTCTCTCTCTCTCTCTCTCTCTCTCTCTCTCTCTCTCTCTCTCTCTCTCTCTCTCTCTCTCTCTCTCTCTCTCTCTCTCTCTCTCTCTCTCTCTCTCTCTCTCTCTCTCTCTCTCTCTCTCTCTCTCTCTCTCTCTCTCTCTCTCTCGCTCACTCGCTCGCTCGCGCTCTCTCTCTCTCTCTCTTTCGCTCTCTCACTCGTTCTCTCTCTCTCTATCTATCTATCTATCTCGCGCTCTCTCCCTCTCTCGCTCCCTCTTTCGTTCGCTCCCTCTCTTTATCTCTTTTTTCGTTTTCTTTTCTTTGAGTGAGAGAATAAGTGGGAGATGTCTATTATCGGAAATCTGTTTTTCTCTTTCTTTCTTTCTTCAATTGTTTGTTCTCTTTCTGGAAGAGTATGTGGGTTTGAACAGGATGTTCTATTCCCGTTGTTGCTCAGACTCTCTGATACGCTATATTTATAGCTATAGATATAGCTATATATATAGATATAGCTATATTTGTACATGTTTATGATGTGGAAATTATCATATAATGATTATGATAAAAGTTGACCGCATGATTTCATCTTATATACAAGTCATGGTAGTACTCTACTGTTTTTGTTTTTTTTTACTTAGTGACCCCAGTACACGTAATATACTTCCAGAAGCAGTGTTCTAGCCTATTGGAAAAAGAGTGGCGTAGGGAAAGGGGGAGGGAGAGGCGATATGAAAGGGCGAGGGGAAAAGGGGAAGGGGCCCATAATTGGATGAAGTAGTAGGGTTTCATGGGGTCTAAAAAAGAAAAAAAAAGAAAAAAAGAAAAGAAACTAATGAAGATTTTAATAAAGCGAACGATGAGAAAGGGAACTTATACAAAAGGAAGTTATGTAATAATGTAGTCAGGAATAGCCTACGACCATTAAGACTAGCTTTCATCTGATGAAAGTTTTAATCAATTAACCTGTACTCCATTACTTATTTTGTTCTGTTAAGAACTTTTTATGTATTTTTCATTTCTGCCTATATTTTTCTTGTTAACGAGATCAAAGGTATAGGAACTGGAAAGAGAAAATGACAGATGAGGAAAGAGAACGAGAAAGTGGAGGAAGAGGGAGAAAGAGAGAGAAAGAGCGTCAGAGAGAGAGAGAGGGGAGGGAGGGAGGAAGGAAAGGGGAGGGAGAAAGGAAGGAAGAGAGAGAGAGGGAGTAAGAGACAGAGGGGGAAGGGAAGAGAGAGAGAAAAAGAGACAGGGAGGGAGGGAGGGGGGAAGAAGGGGGTGGAAGGGAGAGACAGAGAGAACCAGTTTCATTTTTAACTGGCCATAATATACTTAACTTGACGCGGGTATATCTATGTCATTTTTACCTACCAGGATGTTTTCCATCATTGCCATTTGCAATAATCCTAAGAGTAATAACCATATTTAGTGATAGATGACGTAAGATATTGTAATTACTATAATTCCCGAATTATAGGTTCAAATCCCAACCATGAATGGCATCCCTAAAGATTGCTTTGAATGGCACCCCCCCCCTCTCCCCCGGTCTCTACCAACCACTAACTTTTTTTTCGCTTGGGATGGTTATTTCTCTCGTATTTGTTCAGGAAAGTGAACAAATACGAACAAATAAAGCTGTATTTTTGTTTCATTTTGTTTTTGTTTTTTGCTCCCATAGAATTGTCGTACTTCTGTCAGACTAAGTGCCAAGAGCATAATGGTCTGATATAGAATCTATACTACAATTTTAGTTCGATTACAATATTAAGAAGGCCTACCAGAGGGTTACATTTAATGGAGTTTTATTGGCCTTTTCCAGAGCGCCAACGCTTCAGACGTGGCTACGGTTGGCCTCATGCCATGCCTCTCAAATTCCCGGTTTTAATGGGATCCCGATAGATCCTTTCTTGAACAATGCTCGTGTGAGTCGTCCTTGGCGTAATTTGTCGTTATTAACCCTTTTTTTCAATGTTTACCGGGTAATTCCCATATAATGCTTCACGCCCTCGCCAGCGAAGAGGGACAATATCACTGCTTTAGTTGGTCATCGCTGACGGAAACTATCGTGACTGGAGATCAATAATCAAAAGCAAGTCATCGGTGCTATTATTGTTAATCTTGGCTACGCGGCGCATCTGTTAAGAATTATATTTCAGTGTGATAACGATTAATGATAATCCTACATGATCATTTCAAAGCAAAGTTAGGCATTAAATAAAAGTGGATCCTAATTCCCCATCAATACGTTTGGTTTATATTAGCATCATTGTATTTCAAAAGCACTTGATTTAATTGATTTATCCAGATAACGATAATGATGATCATAATGATACTAGTAATAATGATAATAATGATAATAGCAATAACAATGATGATGATAATAGTAATAATGATAATCATAATCATGATAATGATAGTGATAATAATAACATTATTAATAATGATAGTAATAATTATAGAAATAACAATAATAGTAATAACAATAGTATTGATGATAAGGATAATGGTGGTAATATAAGTAGTAATAGTAGTAGTGATGATGATAATATAGATAATAATAATAATGATGATACCAATGATATTGATGATAATACTGATAACAATAATGATGGTGATGCTGCATAACAAAAAGGATAACATGAAGAAAGATTCCCAATGAATGAATAAATATTTTTTAAAAAGTACGTGGGCCCCTTTACTCACACGATCTATTGCGTCATGGACACACAGCACCAAGAGGATCCAAACAGAAGACGAGAGTGTCGAACCATAAAAATACGAACTGTAAACCTATATTTGTCCTGCACAATAAAAACATACATTGTTTTCTGTCATAACAGGATGGTGCTGCCACCTGAGCAAACACGACACAGAGGGAGGGAGAGAGAGCAAGGGAATGTATGAATATGTATTGCGTATATAGTGCACATGAACTATATGATATGTATAGTGTATACTTAATACATACATTCTTTGACGTGTACCAATTATACATTGAACACACATGCATTTAGATCCCTCTTTTCATAATCACACAGGGAATATACATAGACACATATGAAAGTTATATTGATTGACATAACCAAAGATGTCCAACTGGCTGTCCATCCATCTATCTATCCTTCTACTTTTTGTATCTGTATCTCTCTAATTTATCTCTGTCTAATCATCTAACTGACAGCATATATGATAATTAAACTTTACTCGATCTTACTATCACGTCTATTCGTACATCTCTCCTCTGCTTAGACAGAGAAGAAGAGGAAAGAGAGGACAGAAAATATATTAAAAGAGAGAAATGAGGAAGTTATGATAGAGCAATGGAGGAATATCATCCTGTTTTAATCAACAGTTTCATCATTATTACTATTATATCTTTTTATCATCATTATCATTACTATTATCATTATCATTCGTATTACTATTATCACTACTATCATCCTCATTTTCCTTATCATTATTCTCATTGTTATTATTATAATAATTGCTATCATCATTATTATTTAAATTAATGATCGTTATCATTGTTATCATCACTAATATTATCCTCCTCATTTTTATTATTACAACGTTAATCATTACTATCATTATTATTATTATTGTCACGATAATTATTACTAACACTAC
>BOPN01001998.1:157020-162020 GCA_017312705.2 Penaeus japonicus | reverse complement strand
TCGTTTTCTAAGCCACTGTTGCTGAGGCTGACATTACATTACTCGGCTGGCCGTTGGAGTGACGTTAATCATCTTCGCTTTGCAGAAATGACGCCGTAAGCAGGAGTCGTAAGCGGATTTTTCGGGAACCGGACACCACCGCAAGGCTCATTTTCTGCTGCGATATTATTTCGAGAGCATTATCCGTGTACGTTGAGAGAGGGGGGGAGGGAGGAGAGAGAGAGAGAGAGAAAGAGAGAGAGAGAGAGAGAGAGTGAGATCATTTTTTTTAACAACATTGCACATTCTAATATATCACAATTTTCTCTAATTCCTTGTCTCTCTCTCTCTCTTTCTTTCTCTCTTTCTCTCTCTCTCTCTCTCTCTCTCTCTCTCTCTCTCTCTCTCCCCTTCTCTCTCTCTCTCTCTCTCTCTCTCTCTCTCTCTCTCTCTCTCTCTCTCTCTCTCTCTCTCTCTCTCTCTCTCTCTCTCTCTCTCTCTCTCTCTCTCTCTCTCTCTCTCTCTCTCTCTCTCTCTCTCTCTCTCTCAAAAATATTTTGCAATCGAATATATAAATTGGATAATATGTAGAGGATTGTTATTCAAGTTAATCCTCTTCCAACCGGTTCCCTTTGGAAAACAAATTTGACCGCCGCATTACTCAAGTTATATACAATCGCATAAAAACTGAGCAACTACGAATGTATAAGATGTATTACATAATAATTTCGTCATTTCCTTTGATAAAAAAAAAATCGGAGAATCCTTTATCTCTCTAATCACGTCTAAAATCCTTTTAATCACCATCAAATTACCTGCATCACAGAATTGCGTGACTACAAGGTTATTTTGCAATCAGAATATTCTCTGACCTTCTCTATTGCCTCTGAAAACGTAATAACTAACATTAAATCGGCTCCATTTCAGGCAATTCTCATTATCAAGGGATGTCAAGAGCACCATTTTTTTTTTTTTTTTTTTTGTAAAGAACATTATCATTGACTTTGATCTTATTACTCATTCAGTCATCTCTGTAAACATAGTCATCAACTATTGAAGTACCTCATTCACACACGAATAACTCAAATGAAGGTCTTCGATATGACTTGCAATAGAAATCTTCTATCATTTCCGTAGTATGGAGCCTTTAAATGTCTCTGAAAACATAACTGCAATTAAAACAACTTTTGAATCATCTAAGGGGTTATATACATGCTAAATTATTATTTCTATTGCTATACTTCCTTTTAAGCCATCCATAAAACCACAATATTCACCATTAATTCAAGATAGCCACGAGCAGAATGTGATTATACAGTATATGCTGAATTATCCAGTATTCTTAAGAAGATCGTATTTGGCTTTTTTATTTTCTTTACCTCGCCTCTTTTAACAGCCATTGCTTTCTCACTGAGAAAAAAAGACTTTTAGGAGAGACATCCAACATTATGTAAAATATGTGTAATCGGTATCATTTCTTTATTCTAACTGCTCTTTGAGTATTTTTGAAAGCAAATTTATGCTCACTATAGCTTTAATATCACAGACAAGTCACATAACTAGAACTTTCTTTATGTGATGGCATTACTCGTAAATTATTATTTCCCTATAATCAAAATCATCTAAGCACTTCATATATCCTCCATCGGTTTTGTGAAAATATTTACCAATAACTATCATCTTATCACTAGAACTAGAACAGTCATTCTCTGACCTTCATAATGCAAGCGCCTTAGAGGAAAGCTTTCCCTGCAATATCTAAATATAAGTATTTATCGTGAAATTGGAAGTGGAAGTAAATCTACCCGAGGCAAAAGGATCAATTGAGCGAAAGCTGTTATCGTCGGTATAAGAAATAGTGGTGGGAATAGACTGAGACAATAAATGAAGAACAAAACATCGGTAGTTAGTATACAGAAACCCGAAGAAACAACACGCGTTGCATATATTACAAATGCAAATATCAGACACCATGAAGTGGCTCAAGGAAGATCGAACGATGTAATAATGGTAATGGTCGGCACAAGAAGTAAGAGAAGTGGAAAAGGTACACCGAGAGAATTCATTGTGAACAAAAGTATAAAGAGAGCTGAGAAACAACAATCTTTGCTCCGGTCCGTTTGGCGGAGAAAAAACACTTTTCAACAACCGTTAAAAGTGGTTTAAAGACACCGGTGATAACACGTTCGGAACTAAAAGGGAGAGTCTTATGCTTCTCTTTTTCAGGACTCGGGGAAACATTGAGGCCAATCCCTACCTGTTTACGACGCCTCCCCATCCCGCTAAGAGTTCGGACAAGAGATGGCGAGGTATGGCAATAAAAGATGACAAAAGCAACGGTGTGAAGAGGAAAAGAATGTGGTTAGAGAGATGAAGAAATCTCAAGCAACAAGAATCTAAAGTTTTCCGGGATTGTGAGAGAGAAATGGAAAAACAGAAACTTTCCAAAGATCGAATTCTAAAATAATCCAATGAGATAATAAACTTCAAAGCAGCAACAGTGAAGGAAAAACAGTATCAGAAAAACAGACGGAGTGTTTTCGTTAATTTGTTGAAGTCGTAATGAAAATTACACGAGCGGAATGTGATAATGAAAATGGAAAATTAACTTTATTCCGTGTGCGCGAATGCGCGCGCGCGCGTGTGTGTGTGTGTGTGTTTGTGTGTATGTAAACATGTGTATTTATGTGTGTGTAAACGTGTATTCATGTGTATAGTATACATGATCCAAAAGAAAAAATAAGTGAACCATATACCATGCTTTAATCAATCAGTCGAGCCGATCGTAGTCTCCGCGCTGGTGAGGTTTGCCCATCGCAACCCCATAGAAGCTGGAGCACCGACAGGCAATCCGGCCACCACGGTAAGCATGCAGTAATGGTGATCAACTGAGACAGCTTTAGATAGCTGAAATACGCGGCTACTTATATGCAAAGCATGTCCTCGCAAATCTCACTGTAAGGACACTATAAGGACACGGAATCATCGCACATAATAACACGAAAAAAAACATTTATAGTCACGCCCTCTTATCACCATTGCCTGAAGGGAAGATTTTCATGAGTATTTTCAGACATGAATTGATTATTTGAAGACAGTTCTGGTTTTCTCGCAAAGCCCGTGAGGAATTCTGCCGCCTTTTTACTCGACCTTTCTGGGGACTTTCGGTCAAGCTGATTGATTGGGCACGATGACGCGGTTTCCCGATAGGTCAGATTAGGTCACTTTCCCCCAAACTAGGTTATAGTAAAGCTAGCCGAACCTAAGACCTCTACCAACGCCTAGATGAGCTCATTGTTTTTTTATTCTCGCTTGATCGTCGTAATGCAAGCATTATACTTAGTGACGACACTTAAAATAACTATTGAAAGACTAATGCTTGTTCGGATTATCCCCGAAAATAGATATATTAACTAAGGACACAAAAAGACTCGAGCTTGTCCGCCGGCGCCTCCTCGCTGCCTGTGTGGGCGCGACCTAACCGCCAACAAAGACACGCCCCATCGCCTCGGCCGCCACAATATCAGATACTGAAGCTCAACATCAGAAAAGCTTCCCAGATCTCGCACGATTCACACTCTCAGTCGACTGCTCATTTCTGGAGGAGCCCGGCCCGGTTAGCCTGTCTGCTGGACGTGTTATGTTATATCATTTCTGACGATCTGATGATTATCTGTGTATCTGTCTCTCCAGTTATGATGATCTATCAACCACCTATCTCTATCTCTCTCACGTTCTATCTCTCTATCTCTCTATCTATCTATCTATCTATCTGTCTCTCTCATTATCTCTCTCTCTCTCTCTCTCTCTCTCTCTCTCTCTCTCTCTCTCTCTCTCTCTCCTTTGCTCCTTCCCCTCTTCCCTCCCTCCCTCACACACTCTCTCCCTGCCTCCTTCCCTGCCTCCCTGCCTCTTTCCCACCCTCCTTCCCTCCCTCCTTCCCTCCATCCCGCATTCCCTCATTCCCTTCTTCCCTCCTTTCCTCCCTCCCTCCCCTCCTTTCCTCCTTCTCTCCCTTCTTCGCTCCCTCCCTCCTTCCTTCCCTCCTTTCCTCCTTCCCTCCCTCCTTCGCTTCCTCCCTCTTTCCTTCCTTCCCTCCCTCCTTCCTTCCCTCTCTCCCTCCCTCCTTCCTCTCCTGCTGTATCATTTTCGCATGCACATTTACCGCTACTTTTTCGAGAAATATCCCCACGGCTACCACCGCGCCTGGGGATTGCTAATATAAAATATTCCAGGAATGTCGTCAGCGCCATCTGCTCGGCTCCCACACAAAGCTTTGCCATCGCGGTTCACGAGAGTGTTTCGCGGTGCATTCCACGAAGCTCCGAATACCTGTGAAGCTCCGTGAAGCTGCTGAGACATGGAAGAACTTGGCTAATAATTCGCCACACGCGCTCAGGTGATGGGCCTTGCTCGGTAAGGGCGGGGCTACGACGCGACGCCTCATACGGATTAATGGCCGAGGAGGAGGAGGATGAGGAGGGGGAGGGGGAGAGGGGAGGGGGAAGGGGAGAAAGAAGAGAAAATGAGGAAAAGGGGAAGGAGGATGGAGGAAAAGGAGAAGGAGAGAAGTGGAAGAGGAGAAGGGGAGAGAGGATGGGGGAGGAAAGTGGAAGAGGGGAAAGGAAGAAAGGTGAACGGGAGGGAGGAAGAGAAGAGGAAAATGGAAGAGTGGGAGAGAAGAGAAGAGGAAGAGAAGAGGAAAATGGAAGAGTGGGAGAGAAGAGTAAAGGAAGGAAGAGTAAAGGATACAAAGAAATGAAAAGGGAAGAGTGAGTATGAAAGCAAACTGCGTCGCCGTAAATTCTGCCGGATAAATGTGCTTGGGCGAATCTGGGTGAAAAGACGGCGATGGCGAAGATGAGATAAAAGGGAGAATGAAAGGGAAAAGCAAAGGAGGATATAAAGATTACTTTGGGAGGGATGTGTGGTGTGTGCGAATATATGTATATGTATATATATATATATATATGTGTGTGTGTGTGTGTGTGTTTGTGTGTGTGCGTGTGTGTGTGTATGTG
>BOPN01001998.1:114520-117020 GCA_017312705.2 Penaeus japonicus | reverse complement strand
TCTTTCTTTTTTATGTTTATTTGCGAATTTGTACATCTGTTGTTATCTTATTTTCATTTTCAGATTTTTTTTTCTTTATATATTCGTTTATGATTTGTTTATTCTTCTGCCATTTCATAACTATTCATTATTGAAAAAAATACATTCTTGTTCAATGTTCCTGCTTTCAGGAAATTTGTGTTGTATATTTTTATGTAAATAAACTGATAAGTGTGTGTGTGTGTGTGTGTGTGTGTGTGTGTGTGTGAGTGTGTTTAGTATTCCGAGCCCAAGTATTAAGCCCTGAAATATTTACTGTAAATACCGCCACTGAACATGGTGCTGTAGCTGTTGCCATCCGCGTGGTTATTAATATTCTTTGTGAGAGAAACGCTTGGTGCTTTTCGTATTTTTCTTAAACTATCATTATTATCAGAATCAGCAGTAGCAGCACTATTATCACCATCATTATAATTATGCTATCAGTGTTATCATTTTGTCGTCGTAATCAATATTGTCATTATCATCGTTATCATAATTAGTCTCATTTTACTATTATTATTATTGTCATTACTATCATTGTTAGTGTTTTTGTTGTTGTTGTTACCATCAACCTTAACACTATTATTATTATTATTATACCATTATTATCAATATTGCTATCATTACTGTCATTATCATTCACATTATTATTTTTGTTATTATCAATATTACTATTATTATCATACTTATTTTTAGTCTGGTCATTATTACTATCATCATTTTATTGTCATCATCATTATCATTATTACTATTACTGTTATTATCATAATTTATTCAGTTACCATCATCATTATCATTATCTTAATTACTATCATCACTGAGATAACTACTTTTTTTTAGCATTATCATTATCATCATCATTGTCTTAATATCATTACTATCATCATTATATCATCATCATTTATTTTACTATTACTTTTTCATTATCATTACTATCTGTAAAGGTCATTGTATACTTATCACAGTTATCATTATCATTTGTCATTGTCAGTGTTGTTATGAGCATTAGTATTATAATGATTATTTGTATCCTTATTGTTATTTATTATTATTTTTTATTTATTCATTTATTTATTTCATTTATTCAATAGTTGTGATGAAGGTAGTAGTATCATTATTACTATTGTTATCATTATTATAATAATCATTGCCATTATCAATTTGTTATCATTATTCTTTTTTATCATAATCATTGCTATTACCATCGTCATTATGATTATTATCATTTTTATCATAATGATTATTACTATTATCACTATTATTATCATTATTATTATTATTGTTATTATTGCTATCATTATTATTGTTATCATTATTATTATCATTACTATTATGATTATTATTATTATTATTAGCATAATTAGCATTATTGTTATAACAATTATCACAGATTATCGTTATATTGTTACTATCATTATCATTATTATGATTATCATAATTATCATGATTATTATTGCTATCATTATCATAATTATTGTTATCCTCATTGTTATTCTCAGAGTTGTCAAGATTATCATTATTATCATTATTGTCATTGTCATTATAATCTTCATCATAATTTTTATCTTTACTTATTATCCTTGTCATCATTATCATTATCATGGTTATTGTCATTACTACTATTATCATCATCAATTTTGTTATCATTATCAACATTGTTATTAATATTATTATAAGCATCATCATAATTATTGTTGTCATCGTTATCATCATGAATATCATTATCATTATCATTATTATTATTACTATCATTATCCTCATTTTATCATTATCACTTTACTATCATTATCATTGTTATGGTTATTATCCTTTTATTTCGTCATCATTATCACTCTTATCATTTTTGCTATCAATGTTAATATCATGATTATTATCATCATCGTCATCATTTACATCTTTGTCATTATTTTCATGATTATAATAATCATTATCACTATTACTCTCATTATTACTTTGTTATTATCATTATCATAATTATCATTATCATCACTATCATTATTATCATCATTATTATATCACTAGAATCATCATCGTTATCATCATTATCATCATTACAGTCAAAGCCATTATTTTTGCTATAACATTATCAGCATTATCATTATCATCATGATATCAACATCTCTATTAATATCATCATCATTATTCTCCCCCCTGCACTATCATCATGAGCAAATTACAAGACAGAAAAGATAAAGATTAAGATAATGAAAAAACAAACAAATAAAATCTTATTAAAGAAACAAAGAGAAATCGGATTTTAAGGAAACAAGTGAAAAAAAACGGATTTATCAGACAATTACAAAAACGGATTTAAAAACAAATTCAAAACAAATTTTTAGAAATAAAACAAGTAAAATGGATTTTAAAAAATCAACAGAAATCAAATTACAAAACAAATGAAAAATCAAATTATAAAACAAATGAAAACTGGATTAAGAAACAGAGAAGGAAAAACAAGAAAGAAATTTTTAAAAAGATA
>BOPN01001998.1:107020-109520 GCA_017312705.2 Penaeus japonicus | reverse complement strand
TATAAATGAACCTGAATCTCTTGCATTGTTCACGTATGCCTTCGCCTATAATATACATAATGAGTAAATCCTCCCACAGGCAAGTGAGCGCTGAAATATAACCAAACCTTAATCATTCAACACACCCTTCCCCTGCACGCCCATCCTCTCCATCCTCTCCATCCTCTCCATCCTTGTCCATCCTCCTTCCTCCTTCCTCCTTCCTCCTTCCTCCTTCCTCCTTCCTCCACGCATCCATCACTTCCTTCCTTCCTTCCTGCCGTCATCCATCACCCTGCCCCCCCTCCCCCCTTCCCCCTAGCCCCCCCTGACACACTGCTTATCAGCCCCTCTCATACTCGTCGCTGACTTTTTTTCAATCATCGCCTCCCTCTTTTCTTACGTTGCATGTGCATCCTCTCATGACGTCAGGGGGATGCTGTTAGTGTGAGTGACACATTGTGAGATTGTGTTTGTTGTCATTATCGTTATTGTTGTTTTCTTATTCATTATTGTTGTTATTATTGTTATTACTGTTGTTATTGATATTATAATCATCATGGCTATTTGTTACTGTTGTTGTTTTTATCATTGCTATCATAATCCGTATCATTTTCATTGTTGTTGTTGTTATCGTTATTATTATCACTATCATTTTTATCATCATACTCATTGTTAATATTATCATTATTATCATTAACATTATCACTGTTATCATTATCATTATTATCATTATTATTTGAACATTATCATTCCTATCTCTATCCTTACTATGTTATCATCATTATTGTTATCAATATTATCATTACTATTATTAGCATTATTATTATTATTATCATTATTATTATCCTCATTATTAATATCATTATCATCATTACTAGTATCATCATTATTAGTGGTATCGCTGTTAATGTTATTATCATGATCCTTATTATCATTATTATTACCCTTGTCATTATTAATATTATCACTATCTTTTATCACTATCAGAATTACTATTATCATTACTATCTTTATTATGATAATCATGATTGTTATTGTTATTTTTTGTATGTTGTTTTAATTATTTTCATTATCATTATTATTATTTCTATTTTAATCATCATCATTGTTACCATTATTATTATGATTATCATTACTATTAATATCAATATCATTTTGTTATCATCCTTGCTTTAATCATTTTCTTTATCATGATTATCATCATTATCGACATCATTATCGTTATCATCATCATTCTAATCATAACCAGTATCAACATCCTTATCATTATTATAATCATTATCATCATCATTTAATTGTTGACATTATCATTACTATCATTATCGTTGTCATTATTATTATCATTATCATCATCATCATTATTATCATAATTATCATCATAATTGTCACTGCCATCATCATCATCATTACCATAAACATCATCATCATCATTAACATCGTCATTATTTCCTTTACTATCATTATGCCACTAAAATGAAAACAGATATCAGCCGAAAATCATAATCAGTTTAGTAATGAAGGAGATTATCATATCTGCAATTCAAACAAGAGTAATGTCACAACAGAGATTGCATAATATCAGTATTCATCACCATGTTAAGAGCACCATACACGCGCGGATCATTAATCGAAGTATAATGATAATGATGTTAATGATACTGATAATGATGATGTGATGATGGTGATTGTAATTGTAATGGTATTGATGATGATCATAGCAATATTAATGAAAGGTTGGTAGTAATGGTTGAAAAAGGGAGACAATGAGTATGATAATGATAATAATGTTAATGATAGTAATTAATGATAGTAATTCTATGTTAATGATAGTCATTATAATAATGATCGTCATCATCATTTTCGTAAAAATGGTTATGATAATCATAATAATGATATTCATGACAATGATGATGATGATGGTAAGGATGATAATTGTTATACTAATAATAAGGATGATAATGGTGGTGATAAAATGAATGCCGATATTAATGATAATGATAGTAATGATAATGATGATGGAAATGATATTGCTAAGAAAAATTATAATAACAACGATTATATATGATAAAATTAATGATGATAATAGTGATGATGATGATAATAATAATGATAATGATTGTGAAAATTATAATGATAATAGCATAATGGTAATAGTAATGACAATAATAATAATGGTGAAAATAATTGCAACTACAAGAATGTGGATAATGCTAATGCTAATAATAATAATAATGGTAACAATAATCATAATAATAGAAATAATAATGATGATAATGGTAATGGTAAAAATGATAACAATAATGATGACAGCAATGATAAGAATAATGATAATTATAAAAATCATAATGATGGTGATGATAATAATGGTAATAATAGTAATAACAATGATGACAGCCGTCCATCATGATAATGATGATGATGATCGATATTGGTTTCATCATCAGTCTTATTATTCTCTGAATTAACATGACTCTTATTGTGGTTGTTATTAATATTATCATTATCATTTCTATCGTCT
>BOPN01001998.1:94520-97020 GCA_017312705.2 Penaeus japonicus | reverse complement strand
CTGCAAGATTCTAGTACCAAGAACGGTATTAATTTGGATAACTCGACTGTGGATTGTGGGGAGATCTAATTCTTTCCTCATGACCAGAATTTTGGCAGTCATTGGGCAACCGAATATACTTCTCATAGGCTTGTTCTGTAGAACTTCAAGGGGTTTGAGGGCATTTGAAGGTAACAGACTAAAAACCGGACTCGCATAGTCAATCACGGACCGAACTAAGGTAATATACATCAACCTCAGGACTCTGAGGGAGGCACCAACGTATCTGTTACATATAAATTGCTATGGTCTTAAACGTTCCAAGCAACGTTCTTTGATATCGTGAATAATTTCCTGGGTGAAACGAGAATTGCGTGACATGAGGTGTGGAGCAATCATCATAACACCAAGATACCTGTAGGAGTCAGTCCTTGCAATAACTTGTCCACCTAAACTTGGTATATAGGGCGGTTGACGAGGTCTGGATATATGTTTGGTTTTGATAGAGTTGATTATAAGGCCAAGAGAGGCACACTTTTTGCTGAATCTCCTGAGTACATATTCCTCCCTATCAAAGACTTGGATGATGGTATCATTAGCATATGATATGATATTACATAGGTCTCCTAACTCATTGTTCAATTTGTAGATAGAGTGCATAAGTACATCAAACAGTGTAGGGGACAATACTCCTCCTTGTAGAGTACCTAACTCTAGTTTACCGAAAGCACTAAAGGTACCTTGGTACCATACTTTAACTTTATTTGTAGATGAATAGTCCTTTATCCATAACAGTAGCTTTCCCTTAACTCCCAATAGAGTTAATTCATGGAGAATTGCTGTTGGAGAAGCTCTGTCAAAAGCACCTTTAAAGTCTATGAAGTATGAAGACTGTGCTTTGCTTCCATTTAGGTACTGTGCTAAACACATCTGTGTTCCTTTCCCTTTCTGGAAACCAAAGATAGATGGATGAATTTGGTCTTTGGTCTGATAAAGAAGACGAGTGAGAAGGATTCTTTCACAGGTTTTGGAGAGACAGGAGATTGGTCGAAATTCGTCTGGGCGTCCTGGTTTTGGAATGGGAATGATGGTTGCCTGTTTCCAGGAGGTAGGCAGAGAGCCTGTAGCATAGGTTGAGTTGAAGAGAACTAGAAGAGGGTTTCTTCCCTTTGCCTGTACCTTAGCAAGGAGCCGGATGTCATATGTAATGCCATCGTCCCCAGGTGGAGTGGATTTGCCAGTTTCAATTGTTGCAAGAAGTTCGTTAGTTGTAAATGGTATATCAGCCTCATCTGTTAATTGACACTGATAATCAATTTCATTTTTGTGTTTTAAGTTGGAAGAGCAAATGCGTATGGGTAATGGAAGATTATCAAGAGAAGAATCTTCACACCATTTGTTAAGAAGAGATGAATCTACTGTTTCTGGATGAGGATGAGGTGTTGCATTGTATGAATTAGCTTTAATCTTATTGATGTCCTTCCACACATTACTCATGGGAGTTGTAGAGTCAATTGATTCTGCCCAGGCATACAACCTCTCTTCTCGCTTTTGAGTAATCATTTCGTTTAGCTTTCTACTAAAGAAAACAAGGTCCTTAGCTAGGTAGGGGTTGCTTCCTAAATGTTTTATCTGACTCACAGTTGATCGTATCAATTTTTTAAGAAGCTTAATCTCAGTCTTTGTTTAGATGTCGAGAGAGAGAGAGAAAGAGAGAGAGAGAGAGAGGGGGGGGGTGGAGGGAGAGAGAGAGAGAGAGAGAGAGAGAGAGGAGAGAGAGGAAGAGAGAGAGAGAGAAATAGAGAGATGGAGAGAGAAAGAAAGAAAGAGAGAGAGAGAGAGACGTGATTGATTTAATTACAGAGCAATGTATATGCCTTATAGAAAGCCAGGGAAAGGTAACAACATCTGCATAAACTGGCTGAACTTATAGTGATTTAAAAGGGCCACAGTCTGTATACATGACTTGAGGGCTGCACTAAAGTGCTTACCATTTATATATTACTTACCTAGTCAGACAAAAATACCATGGATCTCAAAAAACAAAATCAGTATTTCTTCATATCATCAAGATTCCAGATGATATACTTAAAGTCATTTTGGGCTATCACTTCTCATTGCAAGTTGCAGATAAGGTGCAGCGTAAACATCCTTTCTTGAAAATAAAGCTGCAGTGCAATTTGCTGTTGCATCATGGACGTCATTTGATATATTTTCTGCCTCAGCGTTGGAGCAGGTCTCTGTTTTCGAAATCTTTTAGTGAGTTATGATTGACCTGTTGCAGTGTGTATGAAGCCGGAGTTGGTGCTGTTACCGAACCTGGTACTGTAGTTGGTGCTGCTGTCAGAGCTCCAACTGCACTTTATGTTACTGCTGTTGGAGCTGTTGCACCTGAAACTGGAGTTGATTCTGCATTTGCAA
This sequence comes from Penaeus japonicus, assembly GCA_017312705.2. Taxonomy (NCBI): domain Eukaryota; kingdom Metazoa; phylum Arthropoda; class Malacostraca; order Decapoda; family Penaeidae; genus Penaeus; species Penaeus japonicus. The sequence continues at coordinate 94,620 of BOPN01001998.1, read as the reverse complement.
TTGGAGATTGTGTTGTAGATGGTGTATCCCTCAATGAGGAATTTGCATTAAGACGACAGTTGGCGCGTTTCCTTTGGGCATTTTCCCTGTGAAATCTCCT
>BOPN01001998.1:77020-79520 GCA_017312705.2 Penaeus japonicus | reverse complement strand
GCCACAATTTTCTACAATAGATAAGGAACTGATTAGTACATATATTCTGTTCATGTCTCAAACCACTAATTCATACTACAAGTGTGTTCATTTATATGATAATGTTAAAAATTGTTAACATGCATCCTATTTACTATCTCTTTGTTTTCTTGCAAATATAAACTGAACAGAAACAAATGAGCTCAAACATAGAGCATTATAAACAGTAAGCTAGAGCTTGAATTAGCAAGATATATCCAATACCATTATGTAATTGATAAAACATATATGTAGACCAAATGCATAGACATTAAATATTGACATTATCAGATGATAACCCCATAATGTGACTTTACCTTCACTCTCCATAGTATATTTAGTTATACCTATTACATAATAATTTAGTATTTATGTATCTAATGCAAACCATAGTTCATTGCTTACTGTGCTATTTGTTTGATATCATTTATTGGATTAGTTCATACTTGCCAGAAATAAATAATGAATATGATTCATTCAAAAATGTGATACATTTTTAATTTTGTAAAAAAAAAAAAAAAAAATCTAAAGTGCTAATGCTTAAAATAATTCATCTTTTAACCCATTCCCGCCGGGGCGTTTTCGTCTTTTATGGCGTCAATGCCAGGGCTCTCGAACGCTTAGGCCTAAATCAATGATATCATTGACGGCGTATGACGACACCCGTGCTATCATATTACATAATCGCCGTCTGTGGCCGGCAGCCGGCGGCATTGGGTTAATTTCAATTTTTTTACATTATTGTACTGAAAAATATAAACTGCGAACACAAGGGAGAGTAACACAAATCAGATTCTTCTAGGGAATAGCTACATGGCTTCCGAACAAATTTATCATATGGTTACTTTATGGGAGTGGTGTGGGCCTAGTCTGTGACCTAGAATATGACCCAATTAGTTCTCAAAACTTAACATTTCTTAGACATATACCCAAAATCTCCTTTTTCTATCAAATAGCTCTATCACTACAATATCCCTTCTGTTTTTAACCCAATCCCAACGGGCCAGGCATAGGGGGTTTCCACTTATCGATGCAATATTGCATTGGGAACGTCACACTGGTGTGTCGCCCATGGGCATTTAGCTGTGTCACACAGGTGTGACGCACCGTCGTCAAAGGGTTAATACACAGCATACAGATAAAAACAATATCCCTTCCAAAACAAAGACAGCACCTAGGAACAAAAACCAGCTTCCTTTTGCATCATTCACTCACTTGGATGCAGTTGGTGCAGGATTTCCACAGTATGGATATGCTCCCTCTCGCAGACGTCCTTTTGCTACTTCCGATATGGTGTCTAGAAGCAATGGCTTGTGTTGCGTGTACACGTTGTCAACGCCTTTAAGCCCCTGTAAGTTACCGTTCAGATTTCTATAAAATGTTTATTCTATTTAAAGTCTATAACTAAATTATTGTAAATGTGCATGTGAGTATGTCTACATATATGTACATACCTATGTATATCTTATCTATCTAAAAACATATGCAGAGGCAAAAACTGTTTAAAATCATTTATATATCTGATATGTTACATATACATGACAAGAAACCTTTTGCTACTTTTTATTCACTCCTGCTTAAAATTTTACCTTAAAAAGACGCTTTTTGATAGCTGAAACATCTTGGGGAGCCTGAGTGCCGAAGAGGTCACTCTGTCGAGCCCTGGCCCCCCCATAGTCCATCAATGATGATATTAACTGCAATATAAACCTTGTTAATTCTAATGAACACCTTAGAAGAAAAAGGGAAATGATGTTAATACAAGTCGCAATGAATCTACTTCATGTTCATCTATTTCTTTCCCTTCACAATAAAAAGCTTGGCATTACTGTTGTGAAACAGACGTAAGTAAGATTTATTTTACTGCAATAAAAAGCTTGGCATTGCTGTTGTGAAACAGACATAAGTAAGATTTAATTTACTGCAAATAATTACAAAGTCATGAAAATATTTCTGAATACAAGATATGCAAAGTGAGACAACCTCATCTATTTCATCAAAAATACATTTCTAAAATCACAAACTCTTAAACACAAAGAGATTGCTATGACAATTGCAGAAAAGAGCATGAATGGGAATGAATAGTTTTACAAAGCAAGAAATGTAACAATGTTTAAATGGTATTTCTTCATCAGAATTACAGGATCAAGAAAAACTGCAGGTCAGATATGAGTGAGCGTGTGTGTGTTCATACTCTTCATACCAGTACAAATTCTTAAACACCAACAAAATAATCTTGGAAATTAAAAACAAAATGAAACCTCCTCACCTAAACCATCAAAAACCTCTAAAAAATTCCTATAAATCTGAATAAAACCAACCTTCAAGTAGTCATCGCCTACATTCCTCTTGCGCAGGGCATTAATGAGTCCCCGGACATCATTGTTGGGATGTCCCTCATGGCGAAGAGCATAGAGCATGACCAGAGCGACTGCATCTGCTTCCCTTACCTTCGCGTCAGTCACAAGCTGGTAGATCCTCT
>BOPN01001998.1:54520-69520 GCA_017312705.2 Penaeus japonicus | reverse complement strand
GTGTGTGTGTGTGTGTATGTATGTATGTATGTATGTATGTATGTATGTATGTATGTATGTATGTATGTATGTATGTATGTATGTATGTATGTATGTATGTATGTATGTATGTATATATATGTGTGTGTGTATGTGTGTGTGTGTGTGTGTGTGTGTGTGTGTGTGTGTGTGTGTGTGTGTGTGTGTGTGTGTGTGTGTGTGTGTGTGTGTGTATTTATGTATAATTTTTTAATAAATATATCTATATTATGACATACTATTCATACAAAACAGAACAGCAATATTTTCATGATATTTTAAATGCTTTATAAAATTGGCAGGAACAATTTACAGTAAAACAAATCTTTCTATTATGTACTTGAATAAGGGTCTGCTAACCAAAAACTGACCCTATACATCCAATATATATCGGCAATACACATACCCTAGCATAAAAGTCATCTTGAGTTGGTGACATGACGACCTCCTTCAAGTCATCCGACACCCCAGGCACATGTGCAAGGTTGACCCTGCCATTGTTCACCCCCAAGAGCTCATGCACCATTGCTTCATATGTCCACTGGGGGTAAAAGTGAGTTTTTTAGAAAGATTCACTAAAGAGAGACATAAGTATTTATGATTCCAAATGTCATAGTACAATAATGTGCTTATTCATCTTCTTCATGAACAACATATGATATGGACAGTAATACTGAAAATACAAAGGCCATAAATGTACCTATTGAAAATATGAATAATATAAGACAATATACCAATCAGGTCATTCAGACTTTAAGAGAAAACACTACATGGAGGAATCAATAATGGTGCCTTACCTGGTGCAAGAGAGGTGTCACCGGGTCATCTCTTCTGTCTAAGATGAGTAGCAAAGAATTGCCTTCCGTGTCAACGTTTGTATACAAGGAGCCTTCAGTTACAATAGTTTGCTGGAAGATAAAACAAATAAGGTAGCACTATGAACCTCAAGACCTAAAAAATTATTATTAACATATACTACCTATAAGTGAAAAATGAATGCTTACCCATTCTTTTAATTTCTATTACTTTAAATTTCAAAATATTCACATTGTAAAGAATAAGAATGTTATTAATACATTGAGAACATAAAAAAACTATTTATTTTTCTTTAATAAAGAACAACAGGGTGATTGAAATATATTAACATACTCTAATATTTTCAGCTAAACTGCGAGCCATTTCTGAGTTATTCTGATAGCGAATTGTAGGCAGGAGCTGTAAACTGAACAGCACGCCTGCCAGACCTTGGACAGTGCGCTGTAGACATCCAGAGCCCCACTTCATACCTGTATTGTAAAAAAGAAAAATTTATATATAAAGTGATGATCTAACAAATTTACTCATTGTAACAATGCTTCATTTACCATTCATATACAGAAAATACCAAACATTAGGTAATATAGAAAATGCATATTTAGAAAAAAATATTATACACCTTGATACTCTGACATAAGCACAATAGCTATATCTTCAGTTTGTTTGTCAGTAAATTCTGAAATAAGGACCACTTTGACAGAGAAAAACCAAGTTGATGGGCATAGAGAACACGTAAAACAACACTGTTAGGTACAGAAACAATGCCTAGAAAGTTTGCCCTACAAACACTTCCTAGAGATACACCTGTGTTAATTCAAAGGATTGGCATGGCCACTGTACCTTCAGAGCTCAGGTAAATCTCTATCACATATATTGGTAACAAAGTAGCTCATAGACCTAATTGGTAATTTATTGTCAAATAATGGAACAGCTGAAGCTCTATCTTGCTAATATATGTGGTGGAGTTTTCTTAACCTCTGTTGAAGTGCTGAAGGTGTGGAGGCCACAGCAATCATGAAAATGCAAACTTACCATGTGAGTGGATGGGCATGTTGAGAGAGAAGAGATGAGGTGACAATGCTTGGTAGTCTGCATAGAGCTCTTGAACTTCACGTACAACCTCGTGTTCATCAGCCTCTGCCAAGAGCTTCACATCACTCTTGCTGACCACATTGCTGAAGTCTAAGGGTGAGGTTGTCATTGACGAGATAACCATTTGAGGCACTTGAAGCCTGCTTTCTATTTTCTTTTGTTTTGTTTTTCTATCATTATAATCATTCTGGTTTTATAAGTAATTATGGGCCAACCATTAGGATAGTTCTCAGATGTAAGACTCTTTTTTCAACCTTCTACTATTTGAACCCCAAATAAATTAATCTTAAAGAATGGCAAACCATCTCCTACTTAATGTAACACACATCCCATACCTAAAAGGACAAAACCTAAGAAGACAAAAACTATATATGAGAAAGTGTTTCACAAAAAAAGAACATCCAGCTCAAACCATAAAAATACATATACCAGCCTAATTATAAAAAATAACAGAAAATAGTAACGCCACTTACAGATATAATATGCTCCATAGCGTGGCTTCTGCAGCTCATGACACAGGGCTCTGATGTTGTCCTGTGTAGGGCGGACATAAACCAAGCACTTCAAATATGACATGTTTTCCCCCGTGCTTGTCTGGTCCAGGCGTTCAAACATGTATACTTCTTGCCTCATCACTTCACTCATCCCTAGCACTACACTTACAAAAGACGTCTGTGGAAGAGATTTAAAGTGAATTGTATGTAAAGATTCATTACAACACAGGCTTGATTTCAGATTATTAGATTAATAACTGAGCTGAAGAAGACCTGAAAAGACAGTAAAACAAACAATACTGCCAAATAAAGGAAATTAATAACCTTCAGTGCTGCATACCTAGGCAAATACCAAGGCGAAGGCCAACAAACCTCTACAAATATTAATTCTGGAAAGATGAAGTTTCCAGACTTCCTTGGAAATTTATCATTGAATGTGGAATCATTCAATTTCTAACTTTCCAGATTATAAATGGACTTTTGCTAGAACACAATGTGAAAAGGCCATTGCAATCATTTGATGGAATCCTATCATGGCCATTGGTGTTTTCTAAATACATTTATTTCAAGTAAAAAGCAAAACACTGACAAACAATCTTTAACCCTATGACGACGATGCATCACACCCGTGTGACACAGCTAAATTCCCGATGCCAGGGCGTCATGCCAGTGTGACATTTCCAATTGCAATGGCCCGGTGTAGGGGTTTTCACTTAGCACGTGCCCCGTCGGGAAACGGTTAAAGGAGGATCTGGCTGCATAATGAATGCTATGAAAGAAAATTGTAAAAGAACACTCTAATGGTAAAAATAACAAAAGCAACAACAATAACAATAACAGTAACAATAATAGTAATGTCAGCCTTATGTTAATGTTAGCATCAATGTTCAGCCAATGCTGAAAAATGCCATCTGCCGCTTTGTTAGTTGCCGCCATGTTTGCCTTACAATTGATGATTCTTTTCACTATGTAACTAGCAACTGTCAGAAAAATGCAACTTTTCACTGAATTGCCAAACTTAATCTGGACCCTATCTATAAATGTGACCGTGTCTTTATGGGACTGTGTGACCAAAAATTACCAAACCAACCAGACGTCAAGTAATTTCACTAATGCAAATATAACTATGATACTCATGATATTAGAACATTCACAGAAAATTAAGAAAAAAAAAGATCACTACAAATATCAACTATCAATAAAATTAATCCATTGTAAAATATCAACAGGTAGAAAAAGGGATATCATTAGTAAAACTCTCCCTCGTGAATATAAAACCAAATCCAAATATACCAAGACATTCATAGCGGTTGATAACGATAATCATAATAATAACCACTGCAATATAATGTATATTTATAATAAATCAATAATTATAAAGCAGCTCCACGTCGCGGATTTTATTGCTGTCTGATCTCTCGACGTGGATTTACAATTAATACCAAATCATCATTTAAAGTTCTATATTCTTCATCCCTTGATATCCAAATGAGCTCGAAATAAAGACCTTACAGTAAACCAACCCATTAACTAAAAAAAAATTCTTAGGATGTGTTACACCCACCCCCGTAGTCTCTCGCCCTCTCATTCCTTACAATTCACCACATATCTCCGTCCTCACCGTTTCTTTATCCATTAACATGATCTTATAGCCCGGTTCACTCTCGGATATCATCTTGTTCACGTAATTCTTCACTGCCTGAACCACACTCATCTTGCACCAGCCTCCAAAAGATACGAGAAGCCACTTTTGTTGACGTTTTGGTCCTGTGATGACACTACGGCGGCGAAGTCCTCGCTAGCGAACACTCTTTAACGAAGGGCTCTTAGCGAACACCTTTTTTTAGTGAAGACGTAGTGAAAAAGATTGTTGTTATCTTTATTTTTATCATTATTCATGTCATTATTAGCAATATGTATTTGACGTTTTCGGATAATCTTCGGAAATGCATTACTATTGAAATGTTATTCAGTCTTATTCATATATTTTTTTCTACACATATCATTACCATCAGTATTGTTATCATTATTAACATCATCATCATTAATATTATCATTATTATCGTCATCATCATATTTCGTTATTGTTTTTATCATTTGCATTATTGCTATCATTATCATTATTACTACTATTACCAACAGTCATATCATCACCATCAATAATACTATTGCTATGATCAGCATTATCCTTATAATTATTATCATTATCATTTTCTTGTTTTTATATTTTTTATATAATTGTTATCATTATATCATTAATATTGTTGTTTTCATGTCCATTTCATAGTCTTATTATTACCAACATCCTTAACAGTGTTAGTATTATCATTATCATTGCTATCATCATTATTATCATCATCATCATTAATATTACTATCATTATTACCACTACAACTATTTTTTTCTAATACCATTACCATTATCATTATCAATTTATTATTATATTATTTTAGCTCAGTGCATACAAGCTCGGCGAAGCATCTGCTCCGCAAATCTAGCTTATCTTTATGATAAATGGAAAATGATAGATATATATATATATATATATATATATATATATATATATATATATATATATATATATATACATGTATATATATATATATATATATAGATATATATATATATATATATATATATATATATATGTATGTATGTTTATATATATATATATATATATATATATACATATATATATATATATATATATATATATATATATATTATCAATATCATTATCATGATTTATTTTTTATAGTTATTGTCATTATCACTATCAGTGTCTTAAATTTACGTTTGGTCATCATTGCCATGATTATCGATTTTATTATGCATATGATTATAATCATCACTGCTACCATTATTCTTATTCGCATGGTTATTATTATAATCTACATTGTAATCATGATTGTATCATATCAGTTACCTGTTATCATAATTATTATTATCATTATCACCATTGCAAAGTCAGTATTATTATTAATACCACTGTTATTATCAATGTCATTTTTTCTAATACCTATTATCATTATTACAATTTCTAACATATTGTCATTATTGTATAATCAGAAATCTCTATAAACTATATATACATATACATTTAGATTGAAAAAAAAATTATTTCATGGCTATATGATGTTAACAATGGAACTGATCGGATGTCCACCATGGTTTCTCACAGTATTTAGTTCCAACAAGGCATTGTATTGATTCTCTCTCCCTTTATCTTTTTAATATATTGTTATAAAAGGTTCTTTTTAACTGACGTACAACATATGATCGTAAATGCCAAGGTGAACGAAGTCATCTTTCAGGAGATCGATAGATATAGTAATGTGAGTGAGGTGAACATAACCTTTATTCAAATGTGTTTACTTTAATTTTCTATGTCGCTCATGGAGTGTTTCTTAAGTATTTGAATAGTGGTAGGTTTTTTTAGAATAATATTTCAAAGAAATCTGCATAATAAAATACAAGGAAACAGAAAGTCACATAGAATGTAAAAATGCAAAGAAATTTTACTCATACATTCGTATATATATATATATATATATATATATATATATATATATATATATATATATATATATATATATACATACATATATATATATATAAATACATATATATAAATATATATATACATGCATATATCTATATATATACATATATATATATATATATTTATATATACATATACATGAATATACATATTTATTTACCTATACAAGTATATATATATATATATATATATATATATATATATATATATATATATATATATATGTGTGTGTGTGTGTGTGTGTGTGTGTGTGTGTGTGTGTGTGTGTGTGTGTGTGTGTATACATATATATATGAATATATATATGTATATATATACTTATATATATATATATACTTATATATATATATATATATATATATATATATATAGAGAGAGAGAGAGAGAGAGAGAGAGAGAGAGAGAGAGAGAGAGAGAGAGAGAGAGAGAGAGAGAGAGAGAGAGAGAGAGAGAGAGAGAGAGAGAGAGAGAGAGAGAGAGAGAGAGAGAGAGAGAGAGGGAGGGAGGGAGAGTGAGGGGTGCTCACAAAAGGTTTTTGAAGCCAGAGTCTGGTGTTGTTGATCCCTTTATTGATGGATAATGGCACTGGTGATAAAATTATATTTACTTGGAAGATGGATTCCTGGTCGGGGCCAATGAAATGTATTGTGAAGCGTAATAAGGGCATTTCACAAAAAAAAAAAATGCGGTGGGCTAGCTGACCGCTCCCTGCCGGAGAGCGGTGAGTCCGTGAGGGACAGAGTAGTGTCTCTGTCGGAGTGGGAGTCCGTGAGGGACGGAGTGGGAGTGTGTGAGACTGTGCGATGCGATGTATCAGTTTAAGAAAGGAGATCGGATCTTCTAGATTGGAAGTGGGTGCAGGGGAAGATTAGAAGCTAGCTAGCTAACCGAAAAAAGAAAGGAACTTCAGACAGAGAAGAAAGATGGGGGGCGTTACCCCTTCCTAGTCTTGCATTTTGCTGTTGCGTCAACTGCACCACGGGGAGGATCTGCCTTGGTTTTATCATGATATTGATGCAGTCATATTGGGTGGGATTAGTCACTCTTTATGTCATCAAGTATGATTCCATAGCGGAAATATTAGTGGTAACAATCTCTCTCTCTGAGCTTCAGAGAGGGAACGCAAGCGGTTGAGGGTGGTCACTCTTTCTTTTCATTATTTGCATTTACATTAATCTATGTACACACACACTCATCTGCATGTGCACTTTGCGTAGCCTTCACACACATACTGAGGACATACATGCATATACATGCATGTGTTCATATATATGTTCATACATACATACACATGATCAGAATAGATATATGCACATAAACATATCCTGGTATTCACAATATGCTTGTTTTTCGTTTTAACCATCATCTCTTCTTCTTCTCCTGGTGTAAATAGGCGTGGGAGGATCGCCCATGAGAGGGATGCTGCATGGCCAATGTGCATGAGATGATGCGTCTATATCTTCCGATGTTAGTCGGTTGTAATGAGGATCCTCTTTCATTTCAAGTCTGCTCCAAATTTTTTTTCCGCAAGATGGTGGAGTCTGACATTCAGGGGCGATATCGCATACTTATAATGTAGGAATCGTGCCGATGGAGTGTTTGTGCATCCGAGTCCTGATACCCAAAGTAAGGCCTGATTCTGAATTGTCTGCATGATTAGCATACGAGAGAAAGAGTGGGATTGTGGGATTGGAGGGTATTCTAGAATCGGTCTTATCCTTGATTTGTACAGTTGGAGTTTTATCTTTTCTGTATATCCTGAAAATCGTTTATATTTTGCAAGGATATGACCGGCTCTCTTAACCCTTTCTTTTACATGAGGCGTAATACCTTGTGGTGTTATGGTGAGGCCAAGAATTTTACTTGGTTGCTGTGATGTATGATCTGATCGTCTATGTTGAAAGAAGGTTTACGTTTAGCAGCAGAGATATATTAGAAATTGGTGTTGTTTTTATTTTCCATTGCTTTTCGAAGCGGTTGATTTCCTCAATCGATCGCTGGGAGAGTCTGGCAATATAGTTTTTCGATTTGGAAGGATGGGTTCTGAGTTAAGTAATGTCATCTGCGTATATGATGTAATGTGTGAGGACCAGTGGACTGGGAATAGGCGAGGTGTAGATGATGTACATTGTTGGGAAAATACCGCTCCCCTGTGGAACACCACTTAGTAATCTGAAAGGCCCCCCAAGGGTGTGGCCTATTTGCAGCTGTGCTTCTCTACCCTCTAGGAAGTTACTCAAAAGTTTAATTATAAGGTTAGGGAGACCAAGATGCAGCAGACGGTATTCTATTCCGGTGTGTCAAATGCTTTTGAGACATCTCGTAAAATGTTGCATTGCACTTTTTTAGCGAGTGATTGGGCGACGGTTTCATATGCAATTGCTATCGCTGAACAGGTTCCTCGTCCCTCTCTGAACCCATATTGATTGGTGTTTAGTAGGCTTTGATTTTCGAGGTGTGTATTAGTTTATTTTCTCGAGTACTTTCACAGTCGTCTCCAGTTTAGATATAGCTCGAAAATTCTCAACACGATTGGGTGGTTTACCTGCTTTTGATATTAACGTAATGACGGCTCTTTTGTATGCGTTTGGAAAGTATCCAGTGGCAAGGCAGGCGTTGAAGATGTTTTGTAGCCTTGCTATCATTACGTCAGGGAGGTTAGTCAGATCTGTTTTTCTGATTTTACTTTGACCTTGAGCTTTATTCTTCATTTTATTGATTGTCGTTTTTATTTCGTAATATTGTATTTTCCTCACCAGTGGCGAGTCATTTTCCAGTCTGTCGAATACGACAGTTTCAAATGGGGTAAATCGGTCTTGTTGGGTGACGATTTGTTCCTCATGCTGGACGTCAAAAGACTGATTTTCGTCCTCCGAGATGGTGTAAATTTTACTCCAGCAATGTCGGTGAATCTGCTCCTTTGTGGTGTCATCGAAGATCTTTTCGTTTTGTGAGTTGAGGAGGAGGGCGATGCACAGTATTCGCTACCCATGAGTTGTGTGATTCGTCTCCAGAATTTTTGTGGGTCATTACTTTCACAGATCACATTTGAAAGCATCTCGTTCCATTTGTTGTCAGCTAGAACTTTGTGTGCCTCCCTAATGTCCTTCTGAAGCTCTCTGTATCTCAGGTGTTGTTGACAACCCATTAATTCTGCATTGTTTTTTTTATCTCCCTGAATTGTATTTTAATTATGTAGTTCGAGTTGAGGCGAGGTCGGAGGGTGTGGAAGTGTTTTGTATGAGAAGGAAGGAATGTTCGTTCTTTTAGCTGCCAGAATGCCATCTTGCCATTTTTGCAGTTCCTCATCTCTCTCTCTTCTGGTTCTCCTATTCATTCAGTTCTAAGACTATCATTTGACCTCGCCTGATGTACTCGTATAGTTCGTTTCCGACTTCTTTGCTGTTATTGTGACCGAGACATCTGTGGCGAGCATTTAGGTCTCCCAGAAGGTAGACTGCATATTTTTAGATGACCTTTTGGGCATTGATTTTTGGTGTGGTCATAGACATAACGATTCATGCATTGGAGGACTGTTTTGTATCGTTCATATTCTATTCTGTGTGGATTTATGGAGAATCCACACAGTCTCAGCCCTTCCTCCTTTACCCACCGTGCCGTGTCCATTGGCCTGAAGCGAACTTTGATTATATGAGCCCACTTCCGGTGTGAGGAAAATCTTGAAAAATATATTTTTATAAACTTTTTTTTGAGTTCCCCCCGTTTTGCAATACTGTTTAAAAGGTCTGATAATTCTTCATGTAGTTTTTCACCCATATATATATATATATATATATATATATATATATATATATATATATATATATATATATATATATATATGTGTGTGTGTGTGTGTGTGTGTGTGTGTGTGTGTGTGTGTGTGTGTGTGTGTGTGGGGGACACACACACACACACACACACACACACACACACACACACACACACACACACACACATATATATATATATATATAAATATATATATATATATATATATATATATATATATATATTTATATATATATATATATATATATATAAGTTCTGCTCTTATGGCATCACATTGGTGGCAATCCATCCATATGACTTTGACTTCAGATGCACTCCGCTAATCCGCATAACTAATCTACGAAAACGCTCTAGTTCACAACTACTCCCATATAACAGTCAATCCAATATTATGATTATTTCTTTAAAACGTAGATTGAGTACGTGATCTTCGTGTTCTTTAGATTTAAAATGCCAAGATTTCAGCGTAATATAACTTCTAAATCAATTGACAGAAGCATGAAAGTTAACTTGTAAAGCACAGTGAGTGGGTGCGGGGTAGACACAGATCCACGAACGTAAACATTGCTTATGCAATAACACTGACGTCGAGGTGAGAATTTATGAAAAGGCGAGTTATGAAACCAGACCTCCTTCGTAGTCTAGTCTGGAATGCCATGACAAGAGCCTAAAGTCTAGTAAGAGGAAGAAGAGGATGAGGAGGAATAACGATAATGGCAAGGAGACTGTATTAGGAGGAGGAAGACATATTCGAAGACATTATAAAACTGCTACCTGATTCTGGACTACAATTAAGTGTCGGCAGCAACACAACATTGGTATCTTGACTGTCAGTCTGTCAGTAGTAAGCTGTCTTTTGTGCAGGTAAGTAAGTAAACAGATCCGATCCCTTTACATTCAGTTATGTCTTTTAAGCGCACGTTCTTTCAGGCACTATACATGCCATGTTCACTGTAAGGAAGTGCCATTTTTGACCTGTGGGTAACTGTTCAGAACAATTCTGTATCAAGTTATACAGTGGCCTTTACTTATTGCACACTGGGTAAAGGCAAACAAACAACCAGTGGGTATAAACAGTAAGATAGAGCTTGTACTGGTTCTTTATTTGTTAATGAATCATAAGGGTAGACATGCTCCAGCTTGCTTGAATATACTAGGGGAAGTTTTGTTTACCTTTGCCAAAACTTACGCAGGAAAATATTAGCATTAATACAGATACCTCAGATGTTTGGGATTGCTTAGTCTGATTTGAAAATATAACCATTATTTTCACTTGGAGATTATACTAGAATAGATATTATGCTAGTTATATAATGAAAATGAAGGTACTTCTCTAAATGATATAAGACTAAATGACAATTACATATATTTAGTAAGTATATGAAACTGAGAGATTTCATTTTATGGAAAATTTTAATTGTGTAATTTTTATTGGTTGTAAATTGAGAATGGTCTAGATATTGATAATGAATTTGGTATATTTATGGTTGTTATCAGCACTTGCGTATGTGCCTGCCTTGAGTAAAAATTGTTTATTATATTAAGACTTGAATATATCTTATTTAATCTCTGTTGTTTCAGATTTGACTCCAGAGAAGGTTTTTGAAAAATAACTTTTAAAGAGAGTCAAATATTTCATTTGAAGTTACTGCAATATTTCAAGATGAATAACTCACTGGCCAGAAGAACACATTACTACACAAGGATACTATCTCAAGTGATAAGGCACTGTTCACAATATGCTTTTGTCCCCAAACATAGTCCATGTGAAAATTGGGCTGTGGATCGATTGCAGGAGTTTGTTGACAATCATCTGAAGATATTTGTGCTAACAGGAGCAGGCATATCAACAGAGAGTGGTATCCCAGATTATCGTTCTGAAGGTGTGGGTCTTTATGCTACAAGTAATAAGCGTCCAGTACAGTTTAAGGTGAGTAGAAGGTACATGTGGTATGACATATTAAATCTACATATTTGTTGTGTGATTTGTAATGGATTGAGTAATAGCACTGTAATTAGTTCCTTTCTTTTCTGACAGAAGGTGAGATATTTGAAGTAAGAATAGATGTATAAAAGTGTTCTGCATATAGTGTAGGTACTATAGGTAAAGCAATACCTTTTTTTCAGACTTTCATGGACTCGGCAAAAGCTAGACAAAGCTATTGGGCAAGAAATTACATAGGTTGGCCGAGGTTCTCCACTTTCCAGCCAAATATTACTCATTTAACACTTGCTGACTGGGAGAGGAAGGGGAAAGTTCAATGTGTGGTGACACAGAATGTTGATCGCTTGCACCACAAAGCTGGGAGTTCAAATGTTCATGAATTACATGGTAAGCAAGAAGATTGTGAAAATATGTAAGCGGACTTTATCTTTCTGAAGATTGTCCTCAAAAATATATTTCATACTGTTTGTGCTAAAATAGTTCTGATCACATTCTCTTAGCTGCATCAGTTACAAATAGTATGACTGACCAATCAATTCTCTTTCTCTTAAGGGACAGCCTTCAATGTTATATGCATGTCCTGCTCGAAGATGATGGACCGACACAGTTTCCAAACCAGGTTGAGGATCTTCAACCCCAACATGTCCTCCCACTCGTTAGAAATACGGCCAGATGGTGATATAGAGCTTACAGAGGTATGTTCTGGTTTTGTATATAGGCCTTGTGGATTGGATAAACCACTTTCAAAGTAGTGTGCAATTGTCCAAGATGGTAGTGTAGAAAGTGATTGGTGATGCTAGGCGTGCATGTCTAACTGCACTGTCACCTATGGTTTTGTTTTATTAATTTGTATTTGTATTTGTATTCACAAAAAGATAGATAAATAAAACAAGCCATAGTGGACAATGCATGTTCCTGGCATCAATGGGTTAGTCTTTGATGTCAGTAATTAATAGATGTATGTAATTAATATGTAATTATGTAATTAATAGATTTATGTTTTCTTTTCTGGTAGAAGGTTGAGTTCAAGTGCAAGATGAAGGATTGAAACATGTGCCAGAAATATATGCAATCATATATATGAAAAGAAAAACAAAAATGAGGCACTTTTTCAAAATTTTCTGCAGGAAGCTAGAGTGGCTGTGCATATTTAACTGTTCATTTTTTCTGTTTTGAAATGAAGAAAAATAATAAGTAGTACAGAGAGGGATGAACAGGTTATAAGCAAGTACCATCTTCCGTATTGTATACTCCATCATTGTACAGGAGAAATAGAGTATCTCGTAGATCACTACCTTGTGTATGATCCCCTCATCACTGTGTTTTTTATCTTAGTCTAATCATGGTGTAATGTTAACTGACTGTCACATTTACAGCTCTTGATAAAAAGGATTACTTATGAATGTTTATTGATGTTATTAATTGTATAAAGATATGGATTAATAGGAACTGGCAATATACCAATATTTTCATTCAGTACAAAATTATAATGTAATTACTTATAATTCTTCCAGGAAGAAGTTAATCAGTTTCAAGTACCACCATGCAAACACTGTGGTGGCATCATGAAGCCATACATTGTCTTTTTTGGAGATAATGTTCCCAAGGATCGTGTAGAGAGAGTGAAGCAAGAACTCAACAAAAGTGATGGCCTGCTAGTGCTTGGCTCATCTTTGTTTGTTTATTCAGGATATAGGTAAGGCTTGTGATAATATGAGATTTGATTGAAACTTAATTTAATGATCAACATTCTTTAGTTGAGTCTCAAACCCTGAAAAGGATACAGTAATTAGATATGTTACATACTATATTTAAAACATAGGAAATCATTTGAAAAAAGGGCAATCAAAATTAACCAAATTTCTTGTTTTACAGGTTTATTCTACAGGCAGTAGAAATGGGGATACCAATTTGCGCTGTGAATATTGGTACCACTCGTGCTGACAAACATTTGGATTTTAGAATAAGTGCGCGTTGTGGAGAGGTGCTGCCACAAATTGTAATTTCTTAGCAAGAATTCAAATGATTGCTAGTTTCGTAAATACTTTGTTAAATGTTTTTATTTATTAGGTTTGAATTTTATGTTGAATGGTGAAATATATTTATATTGGTGCTATAGAGAAGAAGAGGATATGAATGTATATTGTTTTGATGCTATTTAAAATCAATTTATAATTGTTTTAATGCATAATTAGTGTCAGATTATCATATGTACAAGCTTTAGAGTAAAAAGATGAATTTTAAAAATTGATGTTATGACAGAATTTTGATTAAATTAACTGTATCATTTAAATATATGCAAGTTTTTCTTTTGTTAGTACACATATATACATGCATAAATACATACATACATACTTACATACATACATACACACACACATGCATATACTTACACATATACATACATTATCTGAATATGGGATCCAGACGGATCTTGAAACTGTCGTCTCATTTTCAATAAATCTATTTTGTGTATAGTGGGTTATACATACATATGCCATATACATACATACACATACATACACACACGAACACACACGTACACATACATATACATATACGTATACATGTACATAGACTTACACATAGACATACACACTCATACATACACATACATATACATATACACATACATATACACATATACATATACATACAGATATACATACACATACAGATATACATACACATACAGATACACACACACACACACACACACACACACACACACACACACACACACACACACACACACACACACACACACACACACACACACACATACATATACATACATACATACATGCAGAGATACATATGAATACATATATAGATACTTATATAATATATATATAGATACTTATATAATATATATATATATATATATATATATATATATATATATATATATATATATAAATATATATATATATATATACATAAATATATATATATATATATATATATATATATATATATATATATATATATATATATATATATATATATATATGCATATATACACAATTTTTTAATGATTTAAAACATACCTCCAAACAATCTATGTATATATATGTATATCTATGTATTATATGTATGCAGTCATATGTAGGATGCTCACCTATCAGGGCTGGATTAAAGTCAGATGTAGATGTACCACAGCCCATTAATAGTGCTGCTTCTTCCCCTCAAATGAGGTCTTCTCGACCCTTCCAGTGTTATGACTTTGTCCATATTTCATATTTCAGATGACCTCAAAGGACACATTGACCTTAAAGCTG
>BOPN01001998.1:39520-49520 GCA_017312705.2 Penaeus japonicus | reverse complement strand
ACACACACACACACACACACACACACACACACACACACACACCCACACACACACACACACACACACACACAAGATGTATCTATAATCATGCAAAATTAGATTTTGACTTGAAAAGTTAATTAAAAGAAAAATAATCATAGATTATGTTTCTCAAATTTCTGTGTTGTTTTAGATAAGTTTATTGCAAACCAAATGTTGCTTTTTAAGTTTGTATCTTATATTTATTGATTTTGTTCTCAAATTTTCAGAAAAACATTCAACATTAGAGCAAATGAATTTTATACTGTATTTGCCAAAATTATTTTTTTCATCAAAATACGTCATTTTTTCTGATTTGTTTTGTTACATTTGAATTAATCTGTATGTATGAAGTAAAAGATGATTGACTATTTATCCCCTTCTATTAATGAATATAAATGGCTACAATATTTGATTAGGTTATTTACATATTTCCATTTCCATTTTGTACTGTATGCTATTGATATATTAATTTATACTATTGTTGTTTATTGATATTATTTTCTGTGTTGATTATTGTTATTGTTTTTCACAGGTGCGGGGCAGGATGTGGGTCGGAGCTGTATCTTAGTCACAATTGGTGGTAAAAACATCATGTTGGACTGTGGAATGCACATGGGGTAAGGGGACTTTTGGAGTCCAAGACTTTTGCCTTAAAGTGTTTTCGCCTAGATCAAAAGAAATATATACATGTGGTGTTCTCTCATTACTATTTATCTCCTATCATTTATGTAGATGGATATGATTCTGGACTTTTTTTTTTTTTATGATCCTTAGTTTGTGATTTATGCAACAGATAATTGACTTATCCAGAAGAAATTAGATTATGGTTGTTGCATTTCTATCTAATATTTCTTTTATCTGTGATAGTATTTAATTTACATACAATTTGTTAATGCTTTTAGTACTATCAACCCAAGTGAGGCAAACAACATTCACAAGAAATCATAGCAGAAACAGTTGGATCTGGCTGGTCACTTTTATTTCATGTAGGCCATGTTGTTGCCTAGAGTAGAAGTTTGATATGGAAACAAAATGACATCATTAGAAATATAACAAATAGTAGAAGGGTAATTGCAGATTGACAATATTGGTAGGGGGAGGAGAATGAATCTAGCAGTAGTCAGGAAGGGAGAGTAAGGCATGCTAAGCCATCTTTTTGGATGAGGTGAATGACATAACATAAAGGTGATAGGGATGTCACCCCTTTGGTAATATGATAATATTTCAGAATGAATTCTCATGTCTGTCAATGCACCTCAGTAGGAAATACTGTAATAATAGTTGATTTTTGGCCAGTGCTATATAACTATGAGATTTGAGATCAAGCCATTCTGCCAAATTTTCAGATACAATGATGATCGACGCTTCCCTGATTTTTCCTACATCACTGATGGTCCACTGACGGATTACTTGGACTGTATTATTATTAGCCACTTCCATCTTGACCACTGTGGGGCTCTACCCTACATGACAGAGATGGTAGGGTACAATGGGCCCATCTATATGACACAGCCCACCAAAGCTCTCTGTCCTGTGCTTTTGGTAGGTATTGTCCAAGCTTATATTTTTGAGACCTAGTTTTAAACAATTATTAGCTATAAAACTGAATTCTTTAGAGCTTTAAGAAGTAACCCTAAGGATATTATAGTTCATTACTCTACATGGATCCTATTTATGATGAATTTTAAGATTTATCCAGTTAATGTCATCAACAGGAGGACATGAGGAAAGTTGCTGTGGAGAGAAAAGGAGAGACAAACTTTTTCACATCTGTAATGATCAAAGATTGCATGAAGAAAGTTGTTACTGTCACACTTCATGAAACGTTGCAGGTACAGTAAATTGTTTATATTCCTGAAATTTGTTTGTGTATTGAATTACTTTCAAGTTATTGTTATTATACTCATTTTTTGATCCATCAGATCTCGAGATTGTGTTTATATCCATTTATGTGAATTAATCCAATGAAACAGGTTGACAGTGACTTAGAAATCAAGGCCTATTATGCTGGACATGTTCTTGGTGCAGCTATGTTCCACATCAGAGTTGGTTCTCAGAGTCTGGTATATACAGTAAGTATCTTTTTTTTAAAGTGTGTGTGTGTGTGTGTGTGTGTGTGTGTGTGTGTGTGTGTGTGTGTGTGTGTGTGTGTGTGTGTGTGTGTGTGTGTGTGTGTGTGTGTGTGTGTGTGTGTGTGTGTGTGTGTGTGTGTGTGTGTGTGTGTGTGTGTGTGTGTGTGTGTGTGTGTGTGTGTGTGTTTGTTTTAGGGAAATATCTTTGCTTTTAAAATTGTTGAGAGATATGAGAAATTCAGATATTCTAACACACTGATTATTCAGCGTTTTGGAAAAATTTGTCACATATTTGGCTCTCATACTTGAAATATTCATGTTTTGGAATCACTGTAGGGAGACTACAACATGACTCCTGATCGACATCTGGGAGCAGCATGGATAGACAAATGCAGGCCAGATCTCCTTATATCTGAGTCAACATATGCTACCACTATCCGTGACTCAAAGCGCTGCAGGTGAGCTTGTGAGATTGTGCAATCTTTTAGCTATACCTTTCAATGATAAGAATGGCAAAACCATAAATTGTATAGACTATACTGTATTTTAAGTTCTTGCAATTCAGTGAGAGACATATCTAAGTCCTTTAACCCATTGGAGCCGGTTGACGTGATGACATGTATTGTGTTTTTTGCGTCAGACGCCTGGGATGAGCTATGAGGGCAAGCCGCGCGCTCGGTCTGAGCAAGCGGGCAGCCCAGGCTTGCGGCTTGTGCGTTCGAGAACCCCGGTATTGCGACCGTGCAAAGCCGGAACGGCCCCGGCGTGAATGGGTTAACCCATTAACAACAGGGCTGTTTCAAACACCGGGATATTTCAAAACCATAAGCCTAACACCTCTAAGTGAATTGACCAAATAAGCTCTTAACAAATACAATTGTCCTCAATGCAGAGAACGTGACTTCCTCAAAAAAGTCCACGATGCAGTAGACAGAGGAGGCAAAGTCCTGATTCCAGTGTTTGCACTCGGCCGTGTACAGGAGCTGTGCATTCTACTTGATACATACTGGGACCGCATGAACCTGAAAGTTCCCATCTACTTCACCATGGGTCTGGCTGAGACTGTGAGTATTACTATTAACCTGAAATGGTGGGGACATGCACTCTCTCCTGTGGTTTTGCTTTATCTTTTTTATTTTACACAAACACTTAGGCACTAAAGAAGTAATTAGGTGGTCTACCTAGCCATATCTGTTTATACCTTTACTTGAATTTTTTGGATTTTTATATTTCTGTCACAGTTATTAACATTATTATTATTATTAGTAGTAGTAGTAGTATTATAATTATTATCATTATTATGTTAATGACAATCATAATAGTAATAGTAATGAAAAATTCTTTCTCCAAAAGTTCAAGTAATAGGTTTAACATCCAGTTCACTCCTGGTGCTTGTGTAACCATCTATCATATAATAAAACAGAACCATAGTGTACAGTGCATATATACATTCATTCCTGGCATTAGCAGGTTAAGAAAACTGACTTTTAATCATTCTTATTGATTGCATAAGTTGGCATATATATCTGAGATACAGTGCACATACTCTTTTATGTATTTTTTTCTTTGAAAGCATAATGAAAAAAATAAAAAAAACAAGAAATAACCAAGACTAATATATTCCAGGCGAACAAATACTACAGAATGTTTATTACCTGGACAAACCAGAAGATCAGGCGCACTTTTGTCCATCGGAACATGTTTGATTTCAAGCACATCAAGCCTTTCGATAAGTCTTACATGGACAACCCAGGTCCCATGGTTGTGTTTGCCACCCCTGGTATGTTGCATGCAGGCTTATCACTGGCCATCTTCAAGAAATGGGCCTCAAATGCAAATAATATGGTAGGTCCTATCATGCTTTGGGATTCATTTTATCCACTGTCAATTAAGGAAGGAAAGAAAGGTTATGCTTTTTCCTTCTCTCTTTCTATGAAATGAATGTCACCCTTCCTCCCTCTTTCCTTCTTTCAGCTTTCCCAAGTTATGGGTGAAGCAGTCTCTGATGACTCACTTTTCTCTGAGTATTATAGTTTATATCATTTCACTGAAAAAAGTAATTTAGCATTTAACAGAAAAATCACAAAGACAATATGAAATATATATTTCTAATTGTGAATACTTTGTTAAAGATGGCTCTCACTCTTACAGGTTATTATGCCTGGTTACTGTGTCCAAGGAACAGTTGGCCACAAGATTCTGAATGGTGCAAAGAAGATCGATTTTGAGAATAGAACAAGTGTTGAGGTGAACCTTACTGTTGAGGCAAGTATAAGAACATGGAGGTCTTTGAGGAAGTGTAAAGAAATATGGATTCATTTGTAATGTTGATACAAGATGCCAGAATTTATCACAATTTTTTGTTATTACATGCATTTCAATTACAAAAAGATTATTTTCTGGAAATAACTTTCATGGTGTCACAGATTTATTGCAAGTGGCATGATTGTTTTAATAACATCTGTTTGTAATTTTGCAGTACATGTCCTTTAGTGCTCATGCAGATGCCAAAGGTATCATGCAGCTTATTCGTCACTGTGAGCCAAGAAATGTCATGTTGGTGCATGGAGAGAATGCAAAGATGGAGTTCTTAAAGCAAAAGATCATGCAGGTAAGAGGAGGTTAAGATAACTGTCTTGAAATGAAAAAGGAAAGAAAACGGAAACTTGTATAAAGAAGCAATGACTGGTAATTGTTATTCATTCCATTTTACAATTTTTTTTTCTATCCTCTCTTTTTAACCCTGAAGGAGTTCAACATCAACTGTTACAAGCCAGGCAACGGTGAAACATCAATCATCCCAGTGTCCATTGATCTTGATGTGGAAGTGTCGCTCCCTCTGCTGAAACACACAATGTCCCTTCCCACCTCTGCATCTTCATCTAGAGCCAGCAGCACAGAGGAAAGTCGAACAAAGAAGCAGAAGGTCTTACATGGAGTGCTCATCATGAAGAACAATGTGAGGAAACAAGGATGTGATTATGTTTTTGTGTTCATTTACATTAGTTACCTGGTATTGCAACATTTTTTCTCTAATTTTCCTCATAATAAATTTAACAATAAGATCAGAGTTATTCAACAATTTTCTCTCCCTTTCTCTCTCACAGAATTTGAGAATTGTTGGGGTAAATGAAGCCTGGGGAGATCTCGGTGTAACTGCCCATAATCTCAGGTTCACAGAGCGAATTGAAGTGGATGAGCCTGGCCCTGTCCCTGCTCTCACCTCAGCGCTACACACACTTTTGTCACAGTAAGTGAAGCTAGAGTTAGTGCTTTAAACATTTCTATTACAGTTCTATAATTAATTTCAAATATCCAATTTGTAGGTTAATACCTGGAATATTTTAGCTGTTTTTGTTATTCTAAAGTAGGAATGACTAGTTGAACAACAAAGGCAAGCTTACATGAATCTACTGTTTATGAGTAATGATACTGTGAAACAAAATTCATGATTTATAAGAAAAATAATTTGAACATATATATTCTCTTTTAGGAAATTAGGAAGTTCTCAGGTGCAAGCAGTCAATGAGTTCCAGCTTTCTGTTGCTGACTCAGTGTTTATTAATATCCAAGATGATGAACCGGGCAAAACCATCTTGCTCTCGTGGACTCATCAAGTTAGTAAAGGGCCTTCAGTTTTTTCCTCCTACTTTTCTTTTCTCTTTCTATTTTTCCCTGCATCCTAATAAACACTTTCTCCTTTTTTTTTTTTTAGCCTTCATGTAAATGTTTATTTGTATGTTTTCTCTCAATTTGGCTTTTACCTGTTTTAGTCTGTTTAGCTCAGTGAGCTTTGTCTTTCATCATTATTGACACTTTACTCACATTGAAAGATATACAAACATACGTTGATGGGTATAATCTATTTACATATTCACATATGGAAATGTACATACAAATTTACATGCACATCCCTCACACACAAACAGGTATATACAAAAAGTTACGTACACATACACATACACAGACACTTATATATATATATATATATATATATATATATATATATATATATATATATATATATATATATATATATAATATATATATATATATATATATATATATTTATATATATTTATATATATATATATATATATATATATATATATATATATATTCATATATATATATATATATATATATATTTACGTTTTCTAACAACAACCATATAGATGCTGCTTTAAGTTTTCAGTCAGTATATTATATTATTTTTAAGTATTTCCTCCAAGAAAACAATCATTCATAACGATATTATTACAAATGAATAAGGAACTATAAGTGCTGTAATAATTTACAATCACATATTTATACATACTTATACAGTATACATTATAAAGATAGGAATATAAATATAGTGAATGTTTTATACAGACACACACAT
Source organism: Penaeus japonicus (assembly GCA_017312705.2). Taxonomy (NCBI): domain Eukaryota; kingdom Metazoa; phylum Arthropoda; class Malacostraca; order Decapoda; family Penaeidae; genus Penaeus; species Penaeus japonicus. Next base: position 43,043 of record BOPN01001998.1, on the reverse strand, counting down.
ACATACATATAAATATACTTGTACATATACTTATACATATGTGAACGCACTCATTAGTAAGAATAATACACAAACGTAGACATAGTTTATGAATTTAGAGATACAAATATTTGTATGTTCTGTTTTCGTAAATAAGTTTACTCTAACTTTACTGATGTCATATTAAAAATCGTTTTTGTCCTCAGGATGAAGGACTTGGCAGTAAGCTCTTGGACATTATAAAAAGCAACTACAAGAAGTCCTGAAAGTTGTGAATACGAATTATAAGATTGTATAAGGTTATTTTTATGTTAGGTGGTCTTACATAGATGTGATCATTTTTGTTCTTGTAAAGTATTGGAATAATATTATGATTGTTATTATTATATTGTTTGCTTATTTCTAAAGTTGTTCAAAGTGTAGAATAATATCATTTCAATGATTTATTGATTTTTTGAAGATCTGAGATCTCTGAATTGTTTGTGATAAAATAATTGCACTAATTAGAAGAAAAAAAAGTACAAGGCAATTTTATGTAACTTATCTATATTAGTTGTAGAGATCCATTTTTATACCAAGGAGCAACTGTTCAAAAAATGATATACAGTGTTCATAAATTCTTTTTATGATGTTTCTTTATCCTTCATATTGATAAAAATTGAGAGAGAGAGAGAGAGAGAGAGAGAGAGAGAGAGAGAGAGAGAGAGAGAGAGAGAGAGAGAAGTGAGTGAGTGAGTGAGTGAGTGAATTGAAGAACATAACATTTATGATAAAATATGATAAAATACTAAAAGAAATAGCATTATGATAAACAACACTTCAGTTTATTTTAGAGTAATATAATTACAAACAGTAGAATATCATAGTCATCATTACATAACTTCATGATATTGCTGAACACGATGTAAAGCAAAATAATACAAAGTGCATTTCTGGAAAACGGCAAGCCGATTGAATCCATGAAAATATGAATGAAGGAAGTCTTAACTGCACCACCCGTTACCTGAACTAGTGCAGTTTTATGGCCTGAATGTGGACTGTAGTTTTAGGATCTACGTAAAACAGCGATTCCCATTCCGTGGTTATGAATTACTGGGCCCCCTGTACAATACCTGTGCCATATATCAAACTGGAGTTGGAAAGTATGATTCACTAGTCAGTTGCCGTGGACTAATGTCTGATATTTATTCGGTATCAATAAAAACATAATTGGTCCCCTTCCTCCCCCCTCCCCCCCCATCCCTCCAGAGACACCTTTGCTAAGTATGTGGAGAGTTTCTTCATTTGATTCTTAATATATCAGCCATACTGTTCCATGACTTGAATAATGACGGCCTAACTGAAAACGTCAAGCGCACTAGTAAAATTAAAAGATGGATAAATGAGGAAGAAAACCTTGCTATTATTCACGGTCGGGCGAACGTGAGAACCGGTATCCGTTATGGATTATCCTAGGAAATAATTATTGAGACAAAATAAAAAGAGCATAATGCTAAAGGAATATAGCTTGCAATATTTTTTTATCATAAGTAACAGTAACCTTTGGTACATCTGACACTGGATATTTTCAAAGCGTCGGCTTGACCTTTCCTCTCGAATATATAAAAGTTCAAAGAAAAACAGGTTTCTATCTTTTAACGGAATTATTTCATGTTTTTGCATATCTAAAAGTAATGTTTCATTAGTAACTGTGAAGTGATTTATAACAAAACACGATTGCGTGATGTAACAGTATGCTTATGACGTAACGTTTGTATCGACGTTTTGGCGGGAACAAGGTTCAGCATGTTTGGGCAACCTCTTAACGTACGATAATGTTCCGTCTTCCCTATCTATTTTTCTTTTTCAATTTCTGTTCTTACAAGAACGATTAGTCTTGTAATAAGAAATTGACTGTTCCCTAGATTCACGAGTCTTGATATACAAGAGTTTTTAAAGATAGCTGATTAGTCAAACTGTACTGATGCTGCCCGCGAGGCAACGGACACAAGGCGGAAGTTGCATTCCTTTGAAGAAGCAAATGTTACAAAATAATTACTTAAAGCTTTCAAAAAAACGCCCGTGTGATGAAGCCAAGAACAACAAGTTAGGTTCTGAAAATGTAGACATACTTTTTTAGACATAGCAAAATGGTGCAAAGGGGAGGAGACGATTCTGTTTAAAAAGGGGGGCGCAAAACATTGAAGTAGAGTAAAGGGAAGGGTGGCTCCTCCAGTGGCAACACTTAGCATGCCAAGGGATTTTCCAAGCGTTTTGGAACAGTATATTGCACTTTTATTATCAATACTGCAAAATGACTCAATGGTTAGTAGGTAGAATTGTGTAGGCTCTCATGATTTTAATAAGGAAAAAAGTACACTAAAGATTCATAAACATGAAAAATCAGGGAGTCATGCGTACACATAACCATAACCATATTATTACCAATATTATGACAGTCGTATTTACAATATGTCCTAATTTACGTATACATATATTTACATATTGTGTATCAGTGTTAATGCTTTTCACTTTATCGCACTAAGGAAGGGGGTGACCGCCCCGCCGAAACCCTCCCCCTGGATCCGCCACCGTGTATGTATGGTAACTAGGAAGTACGTAAACTAATAGAAAGTATTATATTTTTTTGCTGTCCTTAAACTTCTTTTCTGAAGAAATATAGAACAAAAATGATTAACGAATTGAGATATATCAGCGCTTACAATGTAAATGTCGATATAATCCCATAACTGAATATATAAGCTTTCAAGATATTAAGAAAAAGAAGCAAATAAACAAATCAGTGACTATAACCATAACATCAATTTCTTAAAACAAATATATATATATATATATATATATATATATATATATATATATATATATATATATATATATATATATATATATATATATATATATAAAAGATATGTAAGAAAAAATCCGCACGACATAAATTCTCGTACGATAATATATACAATCATCGTACGACAGCTGAGCGGAAGAAGTCACAGGCAGAAAACTTACACAACTCAGGCGGGAAATGTCGAAGAGAGAGTGAGCGTCTGTCCAGCCGCTGCCGAAAATCAAGAGAATTAACAGGTTAGAATAGTCTTCGGATTGTTGTTTTGTAGTTATAGGTGTTTATTTATGGAAGGTATATATCCTCACATGGTTGTAGGTGATTCGAATGTGTACTTGTGTTAAGATTATTGATTTTTTCTTGTATGGTATCTTGCTTGTAAAAACCTGCAGAGTCTAGCGTGATTGTAAACTGTTACTTTCTCGCTTGATGAAGTGTTTTGGCGGAAAAGAAGATATTTTACAGCAGCATTCTCAACTATATTATGACGTTTTAAAGTAACAGCCTAAACTTTTAACAACATTGCATATATCAGAGTCAAACAAAATCTTTCTTTTTTTTCTTTTACAACTGTTTGGGTAACCTTTTACTGAACATTACCGTATTGCAAACTAAAGTGAACATTGATACGAAGCGAAGGAGAGATTGAATGACAAAGTTACTCTTCATATGTCATCCTATAAACATTGTTATTATTACCAC
>BOPN01001998.1:27020-34520 GCA_017312705.2 Penaeus japonicus | reverse complement strand
TGAGAGGGTGAAGGGGACAGACTCCCTTAGTATAGGACAAGCAAAGAATAGGCAGGGGAGGAGCATTCCTAGGAGGAGAATCATGGTACAAGGTATGACACACCTTCTAAACATAATAGGATAATTGAAGTGTTTACACACCCTACTATGCATTGGTTTCATGTACACTTAAAAGGAGAAATGACCTGCAGGGTGGTGAATCAGGGTATTTTTGTTGTGTGTTGCCTCTCCCTTGCCCTCTTTATTCACCTCTCCTCTACTTCTGATATGAAGATAAATTCCAGGAGAATTTTGAAACTGATACATCTTACAATAAATCTATTTTGTGTATAGTGAGTTTTCTACTATAATAACAACAGGGTAAAGAGTTATGTCACTCATGATGATATAATGCAATGATCTTTTCTATTGTAGTTCCAACTGATCACTGTAATGCCTCTGCAGATTTACATAATGTAAAGTGATTTTTATACATCACCATTTCTGTCAGAAGGTAAGCCTCAACAAACATTACCTTTGCAAAATATTTTCTTATAATTTATTTTATTTTATTTTTTTTTCAGACCCAAGGCTGAAACCAAAACCAATGTTGAAAAGGAGAATGTTAGCACAGAAGGTAGGTAGAGATGTTCTTCAGGTAAATGACCTCTTATCATGCCATTAAAATCTGTTTTAAAGAAAAAAATGAGGTTTAATTCTGTTTGATAACCTGGTAATTGTCAACAGAGAGCTCTCAGGAATCGGAGAAAAGTGATTCAAGTAGAGGGCGCAAACGCAAGAACAATTCCGGTGCACCAGCTGCCAAAAGAGTCAAGGATGGAAAGTATAAGATTCAAGATGTCATTGATAAAGAGGTGAGTTGTTTTGCTTGGCTGATTTGTATCTCCATTCTGATGTTAAATTGTCTCTTTTGGAATTTACCTTTGTTTTGTATAATTATACTTCTATTTTTTATTATCATAATTTATTATATATTATTTATTACATATAATTATCATTCATTTTTGATTATTCATTATGTACTATTATATATGTATTTTTTTTCCTATTGGCTTGTCATCATTTTTCCTTTCATTTTTCTTCTTGCTGCTATCCTCTTTATTTTTCCATTTATTTTTCTTGCTGGTCTCTGTCTTTATATCTCATTTTATTGTTGCCATACTGATTGTTGAATATTATGCTTATTTGATTATTATTGTTGTTTTTTTAACAGACAGTGGAAGCAAAAGTTGAAGCAGGTGTGCATTCTGAGGAGGATGAGGTAGTAGAGAAGGTGGAGCAGCCCCGACTTTTCGAGAATGGAACTATGCGATCATATCAACTAGATGGATTTTCCTGGCTCAGGGTAAGTTCCCAATACTCACATTCTGTCATGTTTTTTTATCTGATGTTTATCTGACATTGGAATGTAGAAATATCAATTTATTATTTGTTCCTTTATAAGTTGATAAGGTTGCTATGAGAATAGAAGTATTAATTTTTATATCTTTCAGGTACTTTATGAAAATGGTGTCAATGGAATCTTGGGAGATGAAATGGGTCTTGGCAAGACCATCCAGTCCATTGCTCTTCTGTGCCATCTCATAGACAAGGGTGTCCAGGGTCCTTTCCTTGTGGTGGCACCTCTCTCTACACTGCCGAATTGGATGTCAGAATTTGAAAGATTTGCACCGAAGGTGAGCTTTTCAGTTAGCAATTTTCAAACTGTAATGAGGTTCTTAATCTTCAAATCTAATCAATTCCATCATTTGACATTTGATTGTTTAAAATAGTAAGTCCTATTTCACAGGTACCAACTGTATTATATCATGGGTCTGATGCTGTCAGGACTGAGAAAAGAAAGATGTTCCAGAAGTTGCTTACAGTTGAGGGATGCCCAACGCAAGTCTTTCCTGTGGTTATAACATCTTATGAGGTGAGGAAATGATAAGTGTGGTCTGTTAGAAATTGTCTGTCTAATTTATAGTTTATCTGCTGGAAAGTGTTTAACTACTGTATAGAAGGAGCACTTTAGTTTTTTTCAACATAGCCTTATGAAATCACTTGAAAAAAAAGAGTTTTTATTACACTGATTAATTTTCAGGTTGTGATCCGTGATACACGATTCCTTGGGAGGTATTACTGGCGCTACATATGCGTAGATGAAGGGCACAGAATAAAGAACCATAATTGCAGACTTACCAAGTAAGTTTCACTTTCAGTTGATGCATAGAATGGTTATTAACCCTCTCTGGATGGGTGGTACACTACTGTACCACTCGTTCAAAAGCCCGGTGACCGGGCGGCACAATATGGTGCCAGCCATTTAATTGATTTAGGCCTAAGCGTTAGAAAGCCCCGGCATTGTGACATGCAGGGCTGGAATGCCCCCGTCGTGAGTGGGTTAATTAACTAAATTGATTTGGAATATTATTGGTACGTTTATAGTAGGAAATGGACTGCTGTTTAGTGTCAGGTATGCAGAAAAGATCCTTTAGTAGGGCCATACTTATTGAATTACATTTGGAGGCAATAGGTGAATTTTTGCACATTTTATTTCACCTGTTATTAAAAAAGACCAATCAGTTCAATACAACTTCAAGTTGTTAAACTGTTATGTGAATTTGTTCATGTATTATTGATAAATCTAAGATCAATCATTATGGTTACTAGTAATACTTTATGTGGTTGCACATTATTTATATATGTGTGTGTGTGTGCGTGCATAATAAATATCATATTTGTGTTTTAATTTTTGAAACTTTTTCCATTCTGCAGGTCACTGAACTCTTTCCCATCAGCAAATCGTCTCCTCCTAACAGGAACTCCCTTGCAAAATAACCTTGCAGAGCTCTGGTCCCTCTTAAATTTTCTCATGCCTGAGATCTTTGACTCCCTAGATGTCTTTGAATCTTGGTTTGATGTAACAGAAATGATGGAGGATGGCAGTGATGAGAAGATCATCCAGCAGGAGAGAGAGAAACAGGTTATAGGAACACTTCAAAAGGTATGTAAAAAGAGTTTCTCATATACCAGTCAAAAAATGTAAAATACATATCAATCCATAAGTCTATTGGGGTTGATTTTCATGGGGTTTGGATATTCAACAGATTCTCAGTCCCTTCTTCCTGCGACGTGTGAAAAAGGACATCAATCTCGAGATTCCACCCAAAAAGGAGCTACTTGTATACACACCCATGACCCCCCTGCAGCTGAAACTTTACGAGGCTACTCTTACAATGAACTATGCTGTTTTTGATAAGATGAAGGTAGGCCACTATTCCTCTTTTGGTGTTCTATTTTCTAACTTGTATTTTTCCTCTACTACCCATATTTACAAGACAGCCTTATCTTCACTGTACATATTACTGAATTGTGATAAAAATTCAATAGTAGTTCCTTTTTCTTCACAGAAACATTTTCATTGCTAGTTTCTGAACTTATAGAACGCCTATGTTCACTTTGCCTGTCTCTCACTTTTATTCTGTTTGCCATGTTTTTTGAAGAGTGTCCTTATTATCTACATTATGATTATTTAGAAGAATGTGATATGCTCTGTTTACATTTCATTTTATCAAATGATTGTAAATTTATTCAAATATATTTTCAGAAGGCAGAGGAAAAAGTAGAGTATGATGATAAGGGAAGACCAAAACGCAAATCCAAGAAGGACATTGACTATTCTGCGCTGCTGGATGAAAGTGAATCCCCAAAATCCCTCGACAGGTTTCTAGAAGCTGTGTCTAAGATGCAGGAAAAGCCAAATGATGAGTAGGTTTTTTATGGTATTCCATATTTTCCATTTAATCTTTCTATGATTTCTATATGAGCCTATGGTTCAGGCATTTATATCATGTTTATAGGGATGTAGTAATATAGATAGAAGAAAAAATAAGGGCTTTCAAATTCTACTTTTGAGAATATAGGGGAAAAACTATTTATTTTTGTATTTAAAATATTGATGGTTCCTTTAACAGAGCTACAGTGAAAAAGACATCAGCAACCAATATCAAGCTAACAAACAAGATGATGCAGTGTCGTAAGATAGTGAACCATCCATACCTTGTCAACTACCCTCTAACAAAAGATGGAGAGTATATGGTAAGAAATTTATACTCTTAAAGTTAACTCTTTGAATTAGGATTGCCATTATGATTATTTTGATTATTTTCTATACACACATAGTTGAATGAGTTTGATCATAGTTAACAAGAAAAGTTGGACCTCAATAATTTTTATGAAGAGTTGTGATTTGATTTTATCCCCTAAACTGTTACCAATGAGAACAAGTTTGGGTAATTTATTTAAACTTGTTAGTCTTTAGAGGTTAGCGTAATGAACACCAACCTCAACTAAACAGATTGATGAAGGGCTGCTAGAGTCCTGTGGAAAGCTACAGGTACTTGACCAACTGCTTGGAGAATTGCACAAGCGCAAACACCGTGTGCTCATTTTCTCCCAAATGACCATGATGCTTGATATCCTTGAGGATTACCTCTCCCTTAGACCCAAATACAAGTGAGTTAAATAAGCAAAAGGTATCTATGAATCCTTCTAAACTGAATAATAATTCAGTGAAGCTGAATAGGATCATGTATATAATTTTTTTTGACAGTAGTGGAATTTATAACACTCATCTTTTCATACAGGTTTTATACATTGCTTATTGTATAAATTCATTGTTTTCTCATTTCTTTTTTAGGTATAAACGCCTTGATGGCAGCAGATCATTAGATACTCGGCAGAATGACATCAAGGAATACAACAGTAAAGATTCGGACAGCTTCATCTTCCTGTTAAGCACAAGGGCTGGTGGTTTAGGTATTAATTTAGCCTCTGCTGATACAGTCATCATATACGACTCAGACTGGGTGAGCATTTGCTTTTTATGGTATCATATCGCTTTTTATGGTATCTTGTTTTTATTGAGATTTGTAATTTGGGTATGGCTGGAAAATTTATTCATGTTTTTATGATGGGACTATATTTATGACTGATCAACCTTGATGTTCTTATTCATAATTTTATCTTGTTATTATATTTACTTTTATGCAGAACCCACAAGCTGACCTGCAGGCACAGGATCGATGCCACAGAATTGGACAGACGCGACCAGTGCTGATCCTCCGGCTCATCACTGCATCCACCATTGATGAGAGGATTGTCGAACGTGCTGCCACCAAGCGCAAATTAGAGAAACTCATTATTCAGTCAGGAAAATTCAAAGCTTCGAAACAGAGTGACAGGTCGTTAGACAAAGTCATGGATTCAGATGAGCTTGTTACCCTCCTGAACCAGAGAGATCACGAGAGGATCCATAGCACAACCACAGGCAATGGTAAGGAAATAACAAGATAGTTCTCTTATTCATGTAGATATTTTCCATAAACCATTTGGATGTTTTCCTTGCATTTCTTTATCAAAACTATTATATGTTTAGCAGGAAGTACTGTTTTTTTTTTCTTCCCCTTTGCATTTTTACTGTTTAACTTTTGATATTTCCATTTCAGTATTTACAAAGAAAGAGCTGAATCAGTTATTAGACAGAAGTGACCTGACCCACAAGAGCAAAGGAAAGGAGGTTCCTGAACAAAATTTAACTGGTGTCTTCAAAGTTATAAATGTTGGAGAAGATGAATAATCAGAAAAAAGTAGTGTGTGTGGAAAGATCTCGACATACTTTTTGCTTGTGATATTTCTGACTGAATAGTGATTAAATGGGTTTTCTTTATTTAAATCCCTTTTCCCAAGTCATGAACGATGAGAGAAGTAAAATAAAACTTTTTTCTTTCTACTGCCATTATTACATGGTTGATTGTCAAAGGAAGAATGTGTTAATAGAAAACCTTTCATGGTCCATCAGCCCAGTGAAAATTTTGTGTGCCATTTTAGAGGCCTACATGCTGACTTAAGAAATTTGATAGTATGCAAGCGAACTGTTTCTATTTATGTTTTTCCCCATTTTAGTACAACACATTTTATGATCAGGAAAGACTTGTTTACCTATTAACAGTAACATTAATCAAAAGCCTCATACATGTCTGACTGGCTGTTGGGTAGCCAGAGCTGGTAATGTGATAGGCCATCCTGAGTTTGTATAGCCACTTCAACCCACTTAAACTCATGTTTGCTTGAAGGAAGAAACCAGGTGGTACTAGGTTGTTACTCTGCCTCAATGACCCCCACATGCTCAGTTTTGCATGTACAGGGCCATTTTTTCTGTCATATGTAGTCTGAACCTGTATGGGGGTCCTGGAGACTCCAGTTGTTATATTTGGTATTGATTAGGTGGCTTTCTTAATTAGATAAATAAGTTTTAATGATATAAGTATATGAGTACCTATGAGGCTACTGTATAGAACATTTAAGATGAAAGACATTTGTGAGAAGATACTGGAATTTGCATCATTTCACTAAATTATTTTGTTCTAGAGTTATTATAAGTGATTTTGAAAAATTCTGGTTCAAACATGATTATGTTGTATTGGAATAAGGCTTAAAAGTTCCTTAAAGGTATTATCAGTTTCCAAGAATGAAACGGGACTTTATTTTTTTTTTTGGAATCTACTGTTTGCCAAAGATTATTGTTTTTTTTCTTTTATAATATTTGTCTTTATGTCCTTTTTGTATCTGTTAGACCACTGTTTATTGTGAAAAGCAAAGGCAAAACAACTGAATGTCATACTACAGTGTTTTGAATATATATATTTTTCTACTGCTTTTGTTTTTGTACTTCACATGATGCTGAATAAAATGTTATTAGCAATTCTTTTTTACAAAGCTACATTTTCTTTACATAAATACCTCTCTGATATGAACCTGTAGAGAAATTCAGCTTTTTGTTTGTCCAAGCATTTAATACAAAAAAATACTAGTATGAGAAATGACAAAGCTAGTTGGAAGATATGCCACAATATTCATTTAACCAATATATGTGTGGCTGAACTTCAGTATTCGACATCATAAATATACTCTAGACAATATATAACCTGCCTTTGTTTTTGGTTAGTTTCATTTAAACATAATACAGACCTAGATCAAGAATCATACCCAATGGTTTATTCTAGAAGAAAGAGAAAAAAAATAGATATCTAGGATACCAAAAACACAATTCAACATGAAAGATATATTTCCCAATTTGTACATCAGAATCCATTAAGAAAATCAAGAAACACCAAAGTGGAACAGATATCTTAAATCATGGAGATATGTTGCATCACATCTGGAAATGTTGAGCTGATTCTTGTTTCAGCCATTATGTCTTAAACTCATTACATACGGAATCACTTTTGTAGTATGAATGCAGATTGTCACCATAATGTGATGTTTTTTTTCCAGTATTGTGGTAGTGTGATGTATGCTGTGTAAGTTATGTTTATAAGATATGTGTTCATTAGTGTGAAATGTGTACCGGAAACATGACACTTGAGGTTGTGATGTTATTTAGTAATACAACAGGTATCATTGTTTCAACGGTTTTACCATATTAATAGTATACATCAACATATTTTTTTTTATCAA